>WUAM01000043.1:390780-407825 GCA_024336885.1 Actenoides hombroni
AGGGAAATACTAGAGAGAGTCCAACAGAGAGCTACAAAGATGATGAAGGGGCTGGAACATCTCTCTTGTGAGGAAAGGCTGAGAGCCCTGGGGCTGTTTAACCTGGAAAAGAGAGGACTGAGGGGGGATCTTATTAATGTTTCCAAATCTCTGAAGGGTGGGTGTCAAGTAGAAGGTGCCAGTCTCTTTTCAGTGGTGCCCTGTGATAGGACAAGAGATAATGGTAGCAAGGTGAAACACAGGAAGTTCCACCTCAACATGAGGAAAAACTTTTTCACTGTGAGAGTGACAGAGCCCTGGAACAGGCTGCCCAGAGAGGTTGTGGAGTCTCCTTCTCCAGAGGCTTTCAAGACCTGCCTGGACCTGTTCCTGTGTGGCCTGCCCTGGGTGTTCCTGCTTTGTCAGGGGAGTTGGACTTGATCGCCAGAGGTTCCTTCCAACCCCCCTACCATTCTGTGATTCTCACTGAGGAAGCTGTAGCAGCTCTCTGATCACCTATGACAAGATGCTAACCATTAGGCAACATTAGTTGAATGGTATTTTCTCACAACTGCAGTTTCATATGCATGGGACTTATGTTGGAGTTTTCTTGCCACAGGATTAGTTCCATGACATGATGAGTTGGGTTAAAAATCCAGCAAATATCCTACCACTGCTAAAACCCAGGATGAATAAATCACCGCTAAAGCTTTGAAGATGAACACCACGTAGCTGATTTATTTTTGTTCTCTTGTAGGTGATGGATGTGGACACACTGTTCTGGGTCCTGAAAGTGGAACTCTTGCTTCGATAAACTACCCACAGACCTCTCCCAATAGCACAGTCTGTGAATGGGAAATCCGTGTAAAGCCGGGGCAGCGAGTTCAGCTCAAATTTGGGGATTTTGATATCGATGACTCAGATTCTTGTCATTCCAGTTACTTAAGAGTTCACAATGGGATTGGCCCCACCAGGACAGAGATAGGTAGGAGCTTTTATTATTGGTATTTAAAAGCTGTTGTCGTGTATGGAACTTGGATATACTGTTGGTAATTTTGTGACTTTTGAAATTACTCCTTGTTTATCTACTCTGAGCATAAAATAACTACTAGGTGTATGGTATTAGTTAAGGTTTTTTTATAGCCTTAGAAAACTGTTCTAATTCAGTTGAATATTGGGTGGGGTAAGACCTTACCTGAATAAATCATATACTGTTTTGTAGAGTGTGGATTTTGAGTCTTGTGATGAAAGGAGGGAAATGTTTATTACTTACAAGAATCTCAAATACAGTAAAGAAAGGAATTTTAGTAGTTCTGTAATCAAAGTGATGATTTTCCTGAGCTTTATCTTAAGGAAACCCTGCAAAACTTTGAGTGCTGTGTGTACCTCACTACAGCAGAAAACCAGCCATCAGGGACCATTTTTAGTAAATTTACTACTGATAGTACTGCTAGAAAGCACAGCTAAGGAAGGATTCTGCTCTGTGCTGTACAGGTCTTCAGTACAGGGAGGGCATACAGGTGCAACTGTAACTATATAAAAATAAAAGTGGTAAAGGAAACAGTAGTTTGATTGTCTCTCTGGTGACATGCTCATTTCCAGTACACTTACTATTGTTGCTCAGCAGATGAATTCCCTGTAAATAATGGCAGAGTGTTTGTAATGTAATTACTCTTAAATAATCCTATTGTTTACTGTTATTAAAGCGTATGTAAATGTCTTCTCGACTCAATTCCTATATCCTAAAAATTAGCTGAAAAAATTATGAGTAATGGTGATAGCAGAACATTTTGTGCCTACAACAATTAGGTGCTAAATGCAACATAGATCCTGTAATAAACTTTGATTTTTCAGATTCTCAAAGGAAACTCTACTAACATGTTGTGGTTTTTATTTTTTTTTCCTCAGGCATTTTGCAGTAGTTTGCAAAGTGCTTGTAGGCAGTGGGAGAGGGAATTGTGAAACTGTGAGGATCTTCATTTAAAAATATATGTATATATCTTGCCTGAAATGCCTTCCTTTTTATATGGAAATGCTCTGAATTGAGCTGTTCATCTTGGTGATGTTAAAAGTTGTGTTAGTTCTGATATCCCCCATTTTTTAATAATGTTCATAGTTTACTTTTTGTCCTCTTTAAGAGGACAAATTGAATTTCATGACTATAAGGCAGGGTTTTTTCCAAATAGGAGTGTGACATTATCATCTGCGTCAAGATACACATAGGGTTTCAAGACCTTTGCATAAAACTCGAATGGTCTTTCTTCCTTCATTAAAGTTGGTTGTTACTGTGCAGATTGATTTTATTTTCTTTCCTAAAGCTTTAATCTGGAGAGAGAAAGAGAGATTTACTTCACTAAGATTGGGGTTTTTTGTAACTCAAATGCCGATCACACTACATTGAGTCTTTTTGTACAGAGGCTACTGGAATGTTAGCTTTCTTAACCCTCTTTTCCAACTGTTACCTAGGTAAGCGTGTGTGAAAATAAGTATGTGCTTGGAGCTGCTGAGCCAGACTTGGTCTAAAATAGGAAATGCTGAAGTCCTTAAATGGCAAGGAACATCTAGTTCTGATAAGTCTATTACTCACTTTTACAAGTGACTTAATGGGCTTGAGTGAATTTTCTACTTCATTTGTTTCTCTTGACTTTCAGCGGTTCACAGCTGATGCAGTAGCACAGTATGTTGAGCAAATATGTTTGGTGTAGTGCTCTTAATTAAATTACAGAACAAACAGTGGTATTAACAGTGGCAGATACAGATGATGCAGATTCTTGACTGTTCATGTTTGAAGCAACAAACACTGCAGAGATTAAACAGTGACCTGAATTTGGTTGGAAGAAATCTAGATTTCTTCAAATGTTTCCATTCAAGACTCCTGACATGGTCTAACATTAAAATACTTAGATTAGATAAATTGGAAATTCAGTGATACATACCTAAACAAAAAATTACTTAAAAATTGGCTGATTAGATTGAAAAATTAATTCTTAGTGGGTTAGTTCATTGATAAACAGAGAAAGCTCCTAAAGAAGCTTTTAAGGCCTAGTTCTCATTCCAAGCCTTTTGGATATTTATCAATAAATCAAAAGAAGAATCAAATCCTTGGAGTTAAGTTTGTCTCTAGTTTAAGCACAACCTAAAGGTGTCCTCTATTAGGTGTCACCACGGTCCAATCACTGTGCTTCTACGGTCAGATGTACTTACTTCATACATACAAGGTAAGCCCAGATCTATAGGAGCAGAGAATGTAAGCTACCATGGGAGTTGTCTTTCCTGCTGTAACATTGCTGCACAAAAGCAGTTGGGGCCCTTCGATGTGTGTAAGTACAGACAATATAGTAATATTACATTTTCTACACAGACCATTGGCAGAGGCATCATCGCAGTCATGTTTTATCCATTGCTATTGCCTGCTTTTTAGAAAGATGATCAAGGGAGCCTGTAGAACAGAAGAATTTTTCTTTGTTTGGTTGGGGTTTTTTTGTTTGTGGGTTTTGTTTGTTTGATTGCTATTTTTGTTGTTTTTTATATCAGATTAATAAACTGAGCAGTATTTTATTCAAGTTTCTACTTAGTAGTACTGGAGAATTCCATATTAACTCGTGTCTGTTTAATAGCCATTCATCCAGGTAATATCATTTGGTAGTAATGCTAGGACTTCCCAGGGCAAATGTTGTCATTATCTGCAGACTCCAGCATTCCAGTTTAAAATGCATTAGTTTTGTTCATCTTGGCTGGCAAGAGAAGTATCCAGATGCGGAACCTCTGTTAGGTTTTGTAGGTACAGCAAAACAGAACATGAACTGACGGGCAGTTTATATTAATGGTACTCACACGGGCTTGTATGTTAATGCTGAAGTGTAGTGAACCATGCCTGCTGTTGTCCAAAAATAATAAAAGTAGTTGACAGAAACCATTAAATAGTTGACAAGGAAGAAGTGCCCCAAGAGCTAAGGGAAGAGAAGGTCTTTTTTCTCCATTGCTTCTGTAGATGATTCTTATTGCCATAACTTGGTCCTTTTCCTTAGCTTATTTCCCATGGTCTTCAAAGAGCTGACTGTGAGGGTTATGCATCTCTAGAAGTGAATGATATAAGATCACATTTATTTGCCAGTGTTAAGAGTACATGAGACTTTCACCTGTTGGCAGGGACAAAATAAATGTGGTACCCATATTTTGCCATTTGCATTAAATGGACACTGACTAGATTATTTAGAGTCATGCGTATGTATTTGTTTTTTAATATATGACAGAGAAATGTGATCTTACAGTGCAAATGAAATTAAGATGCTTATTACATGTGTTGCCCTTGGTCTGTTCTCCCCCCTTCTCTCTATAGGAAAATACTGTGGGTTTGGCTTTCAAATGGATGGTTTAATTACTTCAAAAAGTAATGAAGTCACAGTACAGTTCATGAGTGGAACACACACTTCTGGACGTGGATTCCTTGCAGCTTATTCAACCACTGACAAATCAGGTATTTATAATTATGTGGTAATTATTCTGTGCTGGTAAAATTAGATCTGTCTAGTAAGAAATTATTTATTAGCTAATTTATTCACATATTCTCAAAAATTGACTTCTAAAATGAAGACTTTTAATACAGTGTTTCTGATACTTCTGTGTAGGAAATTGGACTGTCAATTACTCTAAGTTGCTGTAGTTTTAAAGAAATGGTATCAAAACTAACCTTGGGTAGCAGAGGAAAAATCACATTTACCTCTTATGAATGAAAGAGCTGCTTCAGATAAAGGATGAAATGCATTTTTTCAGATAGTAGTCAAGGTGGCAGAGAGCTAACAAGTTTTCTTACTGAGCTGTATATATCTTATACAGACCAACCTTGTGGAAAATTTTATTTCAGGAACAGTAACTTCTAAGTTATAATTATATCATAAGATAATTATATAATCTGCTGAATACTTATTAGTCATTTTGCTATTTCTTGGGTTTTTCTTGCTTTTGGTTATTCTACCCTCTAAAAGAGGTTGATGTATTTGTTTTGTATCTCCTTCTACTTGTAAAGGTGAGTGATGTACATGGTCCATGATGAAATGAAGAATTATCAGCAACTGCTTCACAAGGCAAAAGGCTTGAGAAAACCCTGTCTAGAAGTAATTCTAAAAAGAGCAGATGAAGAGGTTTTTAATTTCTATTTTGTGGGTTTTCCGGTGCTTTTCTTTCTGTATTTTGAACTGTATGTGCCAATAAACAGCAGACAGAAACATGAAATTTGGGATATCAGTCATGAATACTCATTTCAGTACTGTGGAACTGTTAAATTCTGAAAACACAGGCCTGTTTAGCTAGCTTATTAATTTAATTTTGTGAAAAGAGTGAATGTTTGTGTCTGTGAATTATCTTACGTTCTCTGAAGTACAGCTATAAATTAAAATTAAGCTGCACAGAAAATGGATTTTTGTAGTTTCCCTTCTTGCCAATGCCACATTCTCAGTGAAGTTCTCCGTTACTCAGACAAATTATCAAGGTTCTGCCGTAATACAAAATTTGTTGCAAGAAAATTTACTAGGAATGTGTGTTTTTCATTCTGAGACTTTCGGTTAAGCCACAGAGGCTCAAACGTGGATTTTTGTGCACTTTAAAAAGCATACTCAAACTTGTTGTCTTTATCATTCTCTTGACCTAACATTTTTTCTTTCCAGACCTAATTACCTGTTTAGACAATGCAAGTCACTTTTCCGAACCAGAATTCAAGTAAGACTGATTTTATCTGTTCCCAATCTCTTCAATGAAGTCATTTTCCTGTTTCTGCTTCACTCTTTTACATATACCCTGATGCAGCTTGAAAACTGGCTGTCCAGAGAACTTAAGAAACAACTTAGGGTTAAAGCTGAGTGATTTTGACAATTGCACTCCTTTATCCCCCCCCAGTTTTGTTACTACTTTTACAAACACATATTACAGCAGATACACACCTTAAGTATTGAAATTCATAATACAGTTACCTAAGGAGCATTGAAATGTGTTAAAAATTACAAACCCATTTCAGAGTTTAGTGTGAATTAATGAGGTTCTGTGAAGACATAAAATGCTGTACCTTCTGATAGGGGAAATGTATGTCATTTCCCTGTTTTCACCTTCTCCATTTCCATCCAAAGCAAGGACAGTGTTTAAAGCTGCAGACTATTGTGAAATATATAAACTTTTTGGAGAATTTCATCACTGGCACCATGAAATATTTCAAAGCACAACCTTTGCATTTCTCTTTCATTTTCCTAGGTTCCAAAAGAGGGCTCTGATTGTAGGTTCCTGCCTTACTCAACACATACTAAAGTCTCCGAGTCCCACTATTTTCACAGTACCTTCAAAGTTGCTTCAACTGTTGTTAAACTGCAGTGAAAATGTTAATAGTTTACCCCAGGTCACTGTTAAATCTCAAAGATCTAATATATTTTTTTTTAATATATATATGTATATGTATATATGTTTTGGTTTTTTTTATGTGCAGTATGAAATGGCACTAGAACGTAAACATGGGCTTGCATCAGAGGTGCAGATGTCTTGCCTCTTATTCTTCACGAGCTAGTGGTATTTACTGAATTTGGCAGGTTTTTTATGATCAAAGGAGCTATTACTTTTCAGGTTTATTTTTTATAGATTCAAACCAAACAGGTCTCTCTAAAATTCATTAATTTTGGTACATGACTTTGAATTTATGGAAGCTATGCAGTATTTATATTATAAAATGCTGGCTTTATGAATTTATTCTATTGTGACTGGAACTGTACTTTCAGCTGAGGCTTTTCTAAAAATTTTTTCAAATGTCTGTTCTCCTGTTGTGTACTTCTCTTCCTGAGAATTTTTTTGTTTGATTTGATGTGTCTTCAATTAGTATATATCCTTAAATAGTGACATATGAGTAAGTGTATTGTAAATAAAAACCATACTGACTACTTTATAAGAGTTATAGTTGCATGCATATCTTGACTTGATACTTTTTTCTCTTTCAGTAAGTATTGTCCAGCTGGATGTGTGATTCCTTTTGCTGATATTTCAGGCACTATTCCCCATGGATACAGAGATGTAAGTAAAAATACCGTAAGCTCGTGTGAATTTTGGTAAAACAAGTCAATCACAAGTCAATTATAATAATTCACAGTAGTTCTGCTGCCTGGGTTCTGGAATTTGTACCTCCTGAAGTGAATAGCACGGTACTCAGTTTTTTGCTCAGCTGCTGAATGTTTGGTGCTTCAGATGTTGCCATCTCCAAGAAGTGAGGTAGTGTCATAGAGACTCAAACATTATTGTAGGACCTGCTGAGAAGGGCAAAGAAATCAAAACACTGTTTTCTACTTCCTGTTTTGTTTTTGTTGGCTTTCTTAGGTTGGGAAATTTAAGTTTATAAAGAGAGAAACAGTTCTTTTAATGATGTCCTCTTCTTTTTGACACTGCAATGCCTCTCTCAACAGAGGGGCTCTGTGGTTATCTTAATTTTTTATTACAGCATGAGAGAGGAAATTCTGTTTGTGCTCATCAGCTATAAAACCATTTACAAAACAGGGTTAATACTGTAACACCCATAGTTCTGTAAACTGAAAATTAAAATCTTTAATAATGTACTATTTACTTAGTACACTACAAAACCCTATTAACTGTTTTCTCGACGTAAACTTTTGCAGCTGAATTAGCATACCTGCCATAGGACTGAAGGATGTTTGCTTTGTTGATTTTAAAGTGCTTATCATTTTACTAGCAAGGTAGTAAAAAATTACAGTATATCTCTTCAAATTAAAATACTCTTTTATAAGATGTTAGATCTAGGACAGAGGAAAGAGAATTTTACAACACTAGTAAGAAAAGTTTTTAATATTAAATATGAACCTAAAGTTTGCCTCTCTGATTTTCTTTTCTCAAGTATCTGTAAGTCCTAGGTTACCTGCTTAAATAATTACCCATATGTAAAAATGTCACCACAGTGTAACTATGCTATATGTTATGGTCCACAGTGAGTCTTCACTAAATGGCTGCAAGGTAATTTTTGTAGCTAGTAACAAGATGAAGTTGATTCTTTGCCTGTCACATTTGCAGCATCTGTAGGAGTTTTGCTTGTTGGGAGTTGGGGTTTTTTTGCCAAAATCTGGAAAAACTGTTTTCTGTGGAGGAAAGAGAAAACTTTAGGAAATAAATGCCTTGTGACTTTCTTTTCGTATACTTTATTGCTCTGAATAAGGCAAAGAATTTCCCAGAAGTCAAGCTGTGTGGAAAGAAATCAAACTGTCTAGAACTTTAGATAAAGTTTCAGATATAGAATTCTCATACATCTCTTTCAAATGATCAGCTGCTTGCTGCATTAAAAAATATCCTAAATCTTGCTGCTTCTGTGTGTGACCTGAATACAGTCCTCGAGGACTTGGAGCCCTCAATTCTGGTGTCTTCTGAGCAGGGAGGAGAGAGCTGCATCTACTGCAGAATCCCATGCTTTTACTTTCAAGGGAAAATAGGGAAGGACAGGGGAGCTGTGTGCATGAGTGAGACGTAATTACATTTATTTAGGAAGCTGTTGGGATATTTGGGGGGTGGGGAATAGAGTTAGACTTTTTATGTGTGAACATACTGAGGAGAATTATGTTTGGGAGTACTTACTCTTGGGGAGCAGATTTTTTTGCCAGTGAGCTTGAGATTATAGGGGCATCCTGTCTGGCTGCACCTTGCAGTTGTTTCTAAAGAAGCCACAATGCAGAAAGTTGTGTTTTTAAAATAATGTGAGAGAGATAATCATCCATGAAGCCTTCCTTCTCTGGAAAGGACCTGCCGATGCCTTCTTAAAGGATTGTGGTGAGGCTCTATAGCACCCAGCAGACTGCTTGGCAGAGCAGGGCAGCAAAGGGGTTTAGTAGCAACAGGTAGCACTAGACTTTGCTTGTGTGAGCAGCTATTAACAGTAAAGAAAAATCTGTAGATGTCTGTTATTTATGACTTGGACAAGTCGTGAGTAACCGATCTCCACTGACCTGTGCAACCTAGGTAATCGGCTTCTTTAGAGTGAATTGTACTGGGGGCTTATATGGATCAGAGTGCTGGATGATTACAAATAAAAAATATAACCTATTGTCTGAAAGCTACACAGTCTTCAATGCATGGCTCCTTTATTGTGAGAAAATGAGTAAACATACCTTAATGTGCTTTCTGTTAAAATGTTTCCTATCTGTTTATTTATTCAGCTTCTGTTGTCTAACATAATAGATTTATTGTAGGCAGAAAGTCTGGCTGTATGACTTTTTCAGACTGATTTATCTTGCTGATTGTTTGAGTTTATTTAATTCTAAGGGTTACATTCCAAATACATCTGGGTGAGGACGTGGTGAAATGTAGGACCTTCTTTTTGTGTTCTTTTTAAGTTCCATAATATCCAAAGATGAATGGTTTCTAAATAGGAGAGAAAACAGTTAAACAAGAACAGTATCTTCATGTAATAAAGACTATAACTGGACAATGTATCATTTACAATATACGGTGTAGTATATAATTTATTTATAATGTCTTTATTTCTTTTTCCACCCTTCTTCAAGTCATCATCACTTTGTATGGCTGGTGTTCATGCAGGTGTTGTGTCAAATACTCTGGGTGGCCAAATTAATGTTGTAATCAGCAAGGGCATTCCGTACTATGAAGGTTCCCTGGCTAACAACGTCACCTCAAAAGTGTAAGTATGCTTCCTATGTTTTCCTTATCTTTTGCACCTTAGATCTTGGTAGTGTCTCATTGTGGGATTAATTTCAGCTGGTGCAGCTACATGTTCTGTGGACAGGTTCTCTTCCGTAAGGTTCTCACAGTGGTCTTTTGCTATGGTGCGATTATTTCACCAGATATTTTAAACCTGTAAGACCATAAAGATTAGTTTTCCAAATTCTGCAAGGAGGTTTTGTCTTCCAAAATGTATGGCATGACCATAAATTCCTAATGGTCTGTGGAAAAATAATAATTTCACAGCAACTTTTTACTCACAGGGGAGAAAGAGTCTAACTTGCCATTTTATTTCAGGGGTCCCAGGAATGACAGCAGTCAGAGGGGATTCTTGTTATTTTCATCATTCTTGTTATTGTGATTAGTTTAATTTAAAAGGGAAGCATTTTAATGAAGCTTTGCATTCTGCTGGGCAGAAGTTTGATGAAAGCCTTGAACTCAGATAGTGTCTGTGGACTAGCTTTCAGCTGAGGTGTTTGAAGTGAAAGCACTGCAACTTGGTGACAAGAAGTGTTACTTTAACAGTGAGGCACTTGTTTAGTTGTATGTGCATAGGTTTCAGTGGCAAGCAGTCAGGCAAGAAAATGAAACTGGAGGCAGTTTGTTTTGCTTCTCCCCACTGACTACTGCAAACCCCATCATCTTTTGTTCTCTGCAGGGGACCGTTATCTACCAGTCTTTTCACATTTAAGACGAGTGGTAAGCATTATCATATGTTGATACTTTCATACAGATTTTGTGAGTAGAAGTAAGTGTGCAGGTATTTTATTTCTTATTTTTTGTTCTAATTAGTGAGACTTTTTTTCCTCAGTAATGCATATTTTTGAATTGTTTTACTATCTCATTTTGATGACTAATCATCACTACATTCATTGATACAGTGATGTGTAAGGTAATCCTTGCTTATGTGCAGAAAGGGATTCTTTCAGGTTATGTTCCCTGTTATAGTCTGACTTAAAGTGCCTTGATTCCCATACTTCAAACATGCTCCTAAAGCAGAACTGGACACTTAAGAATTGCACTTTATTTGTAACAACTGGGCATTCTGTGTTTTTTCTGGGTTTACTCCTTGCACTTTCCTTGTTGCCCTCTAATAAAACTATAGCAGAAATCCTAAAAAGATTCCTCAACTTTCTCCACCCTCTTTTACTTTTTTTTTCCTCCCATATTCTTGCAACTGAATGCTCTGTGGTAAATTACTTGTCTCACTTGCTCTGGAAGGGCATCTCTTGGGCCTTGCTCTGTGTGTAAGCCGTGTTCCTTCTTGACTGCCATGTTTTGTTTCATAAATGTGTACCAGGTTGCTGCTTGGTCTAACAACTGTTGCCCCTTTTAAAAGCTTTACTGCTTTGCATGTGTTTACTTCCTATCAGTTTCCTGCTTTTCACATAAATTAGCTATAGCTTTCTAAATAGAAGCTAGTTTTTCTGCAAGTCACTTTAAATGCCATCTTTGAATGCATGTTGGAATATTGTGAAAACAGTGGCCTTAGGCTCTTTAAATATTTTAATAACAATGTAAAAAACCCCCAACAATCCCAAAACATAACAAAGCATTACATCTGTTTTTCTGTAAGGATAAAGTTAAAAACAAAAAAAAAAGGGGGGGGGGGAGTCATATACATACTCAACAAAAGTAAACAAATCCTTTTCCTGATACATAAATAAAGGCAGGAAGCTGATGGGCAGGAGTGTTTGGATATGGAAATGTATACAAACAAGAAAAAATTAGAAAATATAATCCACATAATATTAAAACAATTTCTCTTCCAGGCCTCTGCAAGAGCTGGAAGAAGGAATTGCATGTCTGGTGACCTTATGTATGGAGAATATTAAACACAGTGATTGAGGCAGGGCCTGTTGGGGTGGTTTTGTCTTTGAAAATGTGATCTGATAGTGTATATGAACGTAATTAAATGTCCTGGAAATATGAAGAGACAGGACAAAATGCTGACCTCGACTATCTGGATTTCAGTGACACATTTGAGAAATTGTTGAATAAGCTAGAGACTAGATGCAGGTCTAGATTAAAATGTCTGTAGTTGGGTGGCCTAGTAGTTAGCTGAAGGAAAAAGAGGACTCTAGTATGCTCAAATGAGAGTGATCAGACTCTGGTGGTGTTATCAGTGTGGTTCTTTTGTAACAGTTGGTTTCATGACAAAATACAGGAGTTCAAAATAGAGGACCGTGCTGTTACTACTAGAGGTGTGGTCAGTGCAGAGGAAGATGAAACTATTTGTACAGGAAGACCTGTCTGACTTTGAGACTTGAGTAATAGAAATTAATTGAAAAATCACAGAGTAAATCACAGAGCAATAATAGAGAAGGAGGCATTTCTACTTCAAACTGGCAGCCTGTGGGATGGGAATGACAGCTGAGGGAAAGGATTCAGTTAGTGAAGTGCTAATGTGATCCTGGGCTGTAGTGTGTCCAGCAGAGACAACGAACTACTAATGCCATTGCACAGGACGTTGGCGGGGCCTCAGCTGGGATTGGTCACATGTGGGCTTTGCCACCCGTGCCTCCCTTGAGGGATAAGCATCTGACCTTGGTGCAGAGGAGGGCTGCAGGGGACCTGAAGGGAGGGAGGCTGTTAGCTCACAGCAAAAGGGAAACCAGGCTGCATTGTTCAGGCTGGCTGACTGAAAGCAAAGATTGCTCTCTACTGATAGGTCTGGGGAATACACGTGTGAGAGGGGAAAACTGTTGGCACTACAGAACAAGATTTTAGCAAAGAGCAAATGGATACCAACTGTCCAGAAGGAAATTTAGCCAAGAATTTAGATGTTTCTTAGCCATCAGCAGAATGTGACATGGGAAGAAAGAATGGTGACAAAAAAATACACCTAATTCCAAGGATGTGTTTGAGGTCAAAGCCAGGATTATGACATGGCTTCCTACATGCTTGTAGATGCCTCTGTTTTAAACTCCTGTATTTTGTCATGTAACCAACTGTTACATAAGAACCACACTAGTAACACCACCACCAGAGTCTGATCACTCTCATTTGAGCATACTAGAGTCCTCTTTTTCCTTCAGCTAACTACTAGGCCACTCAGCTACATGTAGTGTATTGTTCGAATTAGCATTGTGATACTAGAGTGGATTTAAAAACCCAAGAATTTACAGAGACACAAAAAAAGGATTGAATGATAAATTAGTCCATTTCGTATTCCTGCATCAACCATATGTACTCTTAAACCACGACAGCTTCCCCAAAGCTTCTCATCTAGTGCTCTGTGTGGGTAGTGGTTGAGAGAATATCCCTATTACCTTTGAGCAGGCATAAATCATGGAATACTTATGACCACAAGCATCACTGTTAGAAAGCAGAAGACTGTGAGTTTTTTGGTAGTGTTGTTACAGAATAAATTCAGATGGCATTTTATTATTTGCATGTAAAGTTTTAAACTCCAAGCAACTAAAATCGTTATGTAACTTGAATTTTCATTTTGAATCTCCATCTTTTCTGTTGCTCAGGTTGCTATGGGACACTAGGGATGGAATCTGGGGTGGTCCCAGATTCCCAGATCACAGCATCATCTATTCTTGAGTGGTCTGACCAAACAGGACAAGTGAACATTTGGAAACCTGAAAATGCCAGACTAAAAAGAGTTGGTCCTCCCTGGGCCGCATTTATCAGTGATGAACATCAGTGGTTGCAGATTGACTTGAATAAAGAAAAGAGAATAACAGGTAAGTGAATATGATGTGGCTTTTAAGCAGCATTCAAAAAGTTTGGTTATTGACATCCTTTTTTCCAGTGCTTGGTCTTAAAGTCCAGGTGACATTTAATTACCGCTACAACAAGAGTCGGTTCCATGTCCTACCTTATACCCTGAGGATCCTGGAGTTGAACAGGTGGAGTTTCATAGTAGAAATTCTTCCATCAGAATTTGTTGAAGTGTTTCCTGTAGTTTTATTGGAACCTTGATGCTTCCCTTTTCCTGCTGATTGTCTCCTTGGAGGTAGGTGCAAATCCATATCCAGTCAGCTCAGTCCACTGGTACCTCTGATGCAAGTGTACTGATGTGTTTCTGGGTTTTCCCTACTGCCTATCATGGCTGTAGTGAATCCAACAGTGGAGATAGGAGCAGCTGCAGTGCAATGTGAGATAAGCAGCAGCAGAGTAAACGGGCTGGAGCTTCCCTTTCACCTCCTTGCCCGAGAGCTGGGGATAGTGGGCCGCTCAACAGTCTGTTGTGCTTTCCCTCAGCAAACAGACCAAACAGTGCAGACTGATGCAGGCAGAAACTGTTAGGTTCTGCTACTTCACAGAGATTGTGATGTACCATCAGTCATGATTTTAGTAGCTGTGTTTATTTGGAGAGAAGGCTGGAGGTGATGTTTCCCAATCTGCCCTGGATGGTTTGCTTCACATGATGAGCTTGCTCACTCATGGTTACCTGTTCCTAGTGGTCACAATGTGGCTCATGCTGAGTAGAGAAGCACAGAGGCCTTTGCATTTTGGGGTTAACCTCAGGGGTAGCACCTAAGTAGTGGCAGTGCAGCTGTTGTATCTTCTGTGCTGACGTTAGTGTTTTCTATTTTAATTATTAGGAGGCGATTCGCTGTTGTTAGTGGTCATATTTGCAATCTGCCATAAATCAAAATTAAAGTGGCTTTAGGTAGAGGGTTTCAAAGAGTCCTGGGATTTAAGGCTATCATGAAACATCTTCCATTGATCGGTTGGGTTTGTCTCTTTCTCAAATGCATGTGCTGGTCTCTAAACTCAGCTGCATGCCCTGCTATCAGCCCCTTGGCTTCCTGTCATTAAGCAGTTTGGGTTCACCAGCAGCTTTTGTTATTACCTCCCTGGGGACTATTTGGCTTTAACATTATTCCTCCAATTCCTGTGCTACAGAACAGCTTTCCTATGTGAGTTGTTCTGCAGCGCTGAAGTGTCAGCTTCTTTCAGTGGTGCTTTTAGGTTGGTATTACAAAAGCAGGTTAGAGCAGTGCTGTGTTGGCAGCTGGAGACCAGGAGTCAAATGAACAGGCAGTTCGTGTTTGCATGGTCAAATGAAGAGGCAGTTTCCACCAGTAAACAGGGGAGAAGTGCTGAGAAAGGTTATATATCATGAGAATTGAAATATAAAAGTAAAAAAAAATGATTAAGTTCCAGACCCTGGCTCCTTGGATAACCTTTTTGAGCTGTAACTGGACGAGTGGAGATTCCAGCTACATACCTCTAGATTCAAAACCCGATCTATTAATTTTTACAAACTGGTACCAGTTTTTTGTCTAACTGGGCACCTTCGTTTTCACAGGTATTATAACTACTGGATCAACCTTAGCAGAGTACTACTATTATGTCTCAGCCTACAGAATTTTATACAGTGATGATGCACAGAAGTGGACAGTATACAGAGAATCCGGCATAGATAAAGATAAGGTAAAAATAGCAGACACTTTCTAGGCACGTTCTATGGAGATTACACAGCTATAAATATGGCTAATTTTGGTACAGTTTGAATTGCAGTGAACTCCTTTTCAGTGTAATTTTGCATCATAAAAAGCATCTGTGAAGAAGAAAATACAAACATATGCAAATATGAGAGGATTTGAACAATTCTGAAGTTCAGAAATTATTTTTATTACTAGTATTTTGGGGTGGGAATATTCTATACAAGAAACTTCGATTGCCAGTGGTAGCCTGTCTGGTACTGTGTCTCTTTTAAGAATAATCAGATTTCTATCAAAATAGTATGTTTCAAAATTAAGGTTTAATTTCTCATACGCTTGTGGTTACAGAATAGATATTACAGTTTGTATAATTTTCCATCTTTTATATGATTTTGTCCATCTTTTTGACAAAAATACTGGCAAGGTTCTTTCTTGTGTAATAGAACAGCCCTTGCAGAGAGGATTTTTCTTAAAAAGTGAAGTGGTATGTTCAGATTGAGAATGCTTCGCCACACAGAAATACACCTAAAGTTAGCAGCGAGAGAACCTCATGTTCCTTGTGTTTACAGTTCTGTAGTATTTAACAGACAGTAAAAATGAGAGGATTAATGTCCTAAGTGGTGATTCAGATCAGATTTTCTTAAAACACCTGAGAGGATTCTTGGAACCTGAACTGGAGCTAGATTTTCCTTCTTTTTCTTGCAATTCTTGGATATAAGTTACCTTACTTCCACAGTCCTGTGGTATTACTTATGTGTAGTAGTAATGGAGTAACTTTTTAGAAACTGGTCTTAAGAATGGTAACTCTTCAGCTGTACTTCATTTTCTTCTGTTTACTGTGGGTTAAGAATGTTTCAAGGTAGGATGTAGCAGCCTGTTGAAGTGAAAGGTTGAAGTTTCTTGTTGGTTAAATTAAGAGGTTTTTGAACACTGAACATAATCACAGTAGAAAACTTCCCTAAAAGGAGGAGACTTTACTGTCGGGGCTGATCCATCTCCTTGAACCTACACATCAACTAACAGACTGTTTGTATGAAGTATTCAAGGAAAAAAACCAAATAAATCCAGCGTCTTTTTTAGTTTTTGAGTGCCCTCTTCTGGCCATAAAATAAAATCTCAGCTAGTGAGCTTCCTAGATTTAAGCTTCATGTTTAGTTTGATTTTTTTTTTTTTTTTGTAGAAAACCTTTGCAGCTGTTGCCTTGTTTATTTGAGCATATGTTTTTCTTGCAAGTTCATGATACGAAACATGTTGTGGAGCTTGAAATTACAGGCAACAGGTCTTTTTTTGCACTCTATGTATCTTTAGGTACAACGCATGAAGAATGAGACATACCCAGATGTAGTTAAAACACAGAAAAAGGGGTTAAGTTTGGCTGATCTCTGTCTTAGGCTTCAAATTAGCAGATTTGTTGTCTGTCTGACATCATCTCACTTGATGGAGCTTTGCTTTTGGATGCATACACATGCAGGCTTCTCCCTTTGAGCCTTACCAAATTGCACACCAGACCAACCAGCAGGTGTTATTCCCTGTTTTGGTTTTTTTTTACAGAGGTTTGAAATTCCTAATGTTGTTCAGGAGATTAGCAGCTTTTCCAAGGTTTTCCTGTAGTTCTCTTTGCAAATAGTTCCTAGAGATCTATCAGTACTCAAGAACAGCTGTTTCTTAAAGTTCTTATATATGAAAAATAAAATAAAATGCTTTAACTGGGGAAGAAGGACAAATCAGAGTTGCAGTGTTGGAAAAGTTTTGTTTGGCATAGAGGCAAATGGATAGAGTTTGGTAATAAATGGAGTATGAAAAGTGATTTCTCACCAAAAACTTGTGTGAAGCTCAGAAGCAGGCTTGGTTTGGTTTGGTTTTTTTTTTTGGGGGGGGGGGGGGGGGGGGAGGAAATATGGGGTGGGTCAGTATTTGTTCTTCCACTTCACCAGTTTGTTTTTTTCTTCTCTTTGT
>WUAM01000043.1:407835-418142 GCA_024336885.1 Actenoides hombroni
GAGAAGTGAATAGGGTTTGCGTGACGAGGACGGTGGGTGGAGGGGCGGGGGGGGGTGTGGTTGTGGTTGTTTTTGGTGGTTTTTTTTTGGGGGGGGGGGGGGGGGGGGGGGAGCTGTAAATTGGAAGCTGATCTTCTGTGCTCTTGCCATGTAACTGCTTTGTATTATTCATTTCTATCTAAAATAACACTGTAGAATTGAGTCTGCCTTTAATCTGTCTGTCTTCATTCATTGCTAGTAAGTATATTTAGGTACAATAAGCTTAAATTCAGAGCAGGAGAGAGATCACCAAGAGCTTATAAAGCTGCACTTTCAAGGCAGTGAGTTAGTGGTTAGTTTTTCTAGTGTTACTTGGATACATAAAAATGAAAATGCTGGCTACTAATTTAAAACGTAGAAAAAACAATGCACTCAAACTTGAAGTACTGCATTTAAATTCCTAGTGATTTATTTTTCCATGGCTGACAAAATTGACTGTGTTTCTATTTGATCAGTCAGTGCTTTCAGAGAGAGGAAGACCATTACTGCCCATGTAAGGACAAACCAAATTTCTTATGCATAACTAATAGTAATGGGGCTTGTGTGTGGTCACATTATGTACGTCAGGGAGCCCAGGTGTGAATCCCTTAAAGGTCCCTAAGGGGTTGTGTGTTTGGTTTGGTTTGGGTTTTTTTTAGGGCTTTTGAAGGGCTAGTTTCCTGGAGTAACTGTTTTCTTTTAGACCTTTATGAATGTTCTAGTCATTTTGTTAGAAAAAATTAAACCCAGGAGTGCAATACAAGTGTCTCTATGTTGTGTATAAAGGATGAAACACCAGTGACTGGCATTGATCAGAACTGTGCAAAAAAAAAAACCAACCTCTTGACTGCTCCATTTTATGCAGACACATCAGCTGTTAAACAATACGATATTTGTTCTTAAGTGTGGCAGGATGCTTTATTGTTTCCCAAGTGATGTGAGTGGGCAGAAAACCTGCCATATTTATTTTTCAGGCAGGTGCCATAATTCTGTTCTGCGTTACATCCAACGGGATTTGCAATATATGTATCAGTGCTTTAAAAACAAACGTGTTACTTATTTACTGTCACCTCTATGGTGACACGTGTTGTAGTAGCACCCAGGAGCTGCATTTGCAAAGCCAAACCCCAACTGCCATGCACTAACTTGGAGAGGCGGTTCACTTCCTACCCAACGACATGTCCTCCCAAAGAGGATGATGATGTGGCTTGCTGGGTTGGAGTACTGGGCCTGGTTTCTCTACTGTTTTAAGCAGCTCAGTGCAAAACCTGTAGTTGTCTGTCAGTGTGCTTGCACTGCATCATCGTGACTAATCTGCTCACTGCTTTTACATTTCAACCAGACAAACCTGTTCTGTATTGTCCCATTTTGATGAGCTTTTTTTGTGTACAAGAACCAGCAGTGAAGGCCCAACTGCAGCTCATCCTTTACACAGTCTGCACCCTTCTGTTCCAGAACCACAGGGCTCTGTGAGACTGAAGAGAGCGTGCTCACGTTCTGAACCTCAATCCTTTTCCTTTTGCTTGTGGTTCTCCCCTTGCAGACAGGAGCCACTAGAGGACAGCGTCATTACACGCTGACTGTCTCTTAATGCTTTCTAGTAAGTGCCATACCCAGACAGGCTACACTTAAACTACTAAGCTGTGTGAAGGCACCGCTTAATTCCTGATTTCCTATTGTCACAGCTGCTTGCTCTCTCTCTCTCTATATATATATTTAAAGAGTAAGTGAAAAATACCCAAAAAGGACCGAGTTAGAATTATTCAGTGTGACAAACATGTCTTTGCCCGCAGGCACTGCCTGGGGAGCAGCAGCAGAGTATTACATGGTACCTTTATGCTGAAGTAAGTAGTTGTTTCCATACATGCATGCACACACACACTCTTAGTTATATATTGAGTAGTGCCCAGTGAGTGGAGATGTGCAGGCAGCAGCACTGCTCTACGGTGAATTTTCAGGATTCTACACCACTTATTTTTCCTAAATAAAGCATCAAAATCAGTTGTCACTTAATTGCTGTTGCATTTGTGTAATGTAATCTGTGTCTCTTTTTTTTTTTTTTTCTTTTCTTTTTTTTCTTTTCTAGATATTTCAAGGGAACACTGAATTGTACCAGGAAGTTCGCAATAATTTCATTCCACCTATTATTGCACGCTTCTTTAGGATTAACCCCTTAAAATGGCACCAGAAAATTGCAATGAAGGTAGAATTGCTAGGATGTCAGTTTAGTATAGGTAAGGCAACTGAAAACTTTTCAACTGTGCAAGACAAGCAGTGAAATAACATGGTAAAGATTATATTGTGGGTGAATTTTCAATGAGAAAAAGGTAATTCATAGCTGCGTAATCCTTGTTACATTGAATTTCTTCCAAAGTTCTAACACTTAACCTGGAAAATACCTAGTTTAGGTGTAAACAAGGTGATTTAGAAAATAAGTGTTTCAAAAGACACCAGTCATTTGCTTTCCATGTTATTGATTCATGGGATTTTTTCCTCATTATATAACATGAATAAAAGCATTAGAGCAAACTGTTCCAGCTGTCTTCTCTTGAAAAGGCTGGACTTACAAAGCCCCCAACTTTTTGATAAATTGTTTTCTTCTCAAGGCCGTGCTCCTAAAATCACCGTGCCACCACCACCACCTCGGAACAAGAATGATGACAAGAATGATGACTTTGGTGATGACTTCATTCATTCAGTGAAGACTTTGTTGCAGACAGATAAAACAACTTTCACACCTGAAATAAAAAACACCACCGTGACTCCAAGTGTAACCAAAGGTATCCATGGTTAAGAAGTAGAAGTGTTTGGGAACTCCTTATAGTACTTTGGTTTTTATTAAGGGTGCTTTTTCAGTTTAAATTTTCTCAACACTTAATGTGTTAGAGCAAGTTCTCAATCTTTTCTTTTTACTGTTTATACCAGTTATTAAATATACTTGATAAAAAAAGTACAGCCACATACTGCATGCAGAAACAAAACCAATCTCCCAGGACATACATGTTTGTTTTTTTTTAAATTCTCTCTTTCAAAACTTGTTCAGACTGAGTTCAACTTTTAAGGACTAAACAAATTTTGTCAAAAGAAGTTGGAACTTGGACTTTCCCTTCAGAAGTAGTTAGATGTAACTGCCTTGTTACTTAGTTTGATAATTTCTTAGGAGAAACCACTTCTAAAGTAGCTAACCTTTTATGGAGTAGTCATGTTGGCATTAAGCTCAAAAAACATACTCTGGCATTTAATTTTGTTTATGAAAGAAAATGGTCAGAAAAGGGAGGAAGATCACTGCAGCTGTAGGCAGTGGTGACATGTCCAATGGGGGAGCAGGATGGTCTCATGTCACAGGCAGACCCAGCATAGGCTGATTGTGCTTAACTGTTAAGGAGCTGTGGTATTTACTGAAGGTGATTCGGACTTCAGTGGTTGCATATTCCTGGGATCCTTGGATTTTTTTTTTTTCCTTGCTAGTAATAACATACATTGTTCTAACAGAAAAATCTTACTTATATTAAAACAAGTCTGTTGATTTTGATGAAAATGCTTGCAAAAATGCCAGCTGTGCATACATGTAGAAGAGCTAGATGTTAACTGACGTACACTGTGGGGCATCCAGCCCGGGTAGCTTAGCTGGGGGATGTGGTGTGATAGATGCTGTACATGAAAACTATATGCTTTACACAAGTAATTTGCAAATTAAAAACTGATTTATGAGAAGCTCTTCTGTCTGACACCACTTAATTTACTGGCTTTCAGATGTGGCATTGGCAGCAGTTCTGGTTCCAGTGCTGGTGATGGTCTTCACTACTCTGATTCTTATCTTAGTTTGTGCGTGGCATTGGAGAAAGCGGTAAATGAACAGATTCATCAAAGTGCTTTAAGTGATGTTGGCCTGGGGTGTGGGAATGAAATGCTGCATCTATCTCTGTGGGAACTACACGGTCCACACTTGTGGAAGGCTTTTTTTTGTTGTTTTGTTTCAGAATTTTATTTGCTGAAGTGAGAAAATGCTCACTGGAATAGTAAGGACGGTGGAAACACTATTTTCATCAGCAGTGCTATTACTGAAAACTGGTTTCTCCAGTAGCAGTAGACTGGTGATGGCAAGCCAGGTTACTGGTGCTTCTACTTTAAATGTGAGGACCAGTTACAGGCAAGGTGCTAGTTGCTGAGCACATTAATTTATGCATCTTCTGATAAGCAGATTAGCTAAAATACTCCCTTTTTTTTCACAGTAAGAAAAAAACTGAGGGCACTTACGATCTACCTTACTGGGATCGTGCAGGTAAGAAAATGGTTTTATTAAATCTTTCATTGGCATTCTTGGTTTGATGCACGTTGCAGTAACACAGACAATTCCCTCTAGCAAAAGCTTCTCTAATGGTAACTGATACCGGCATAGTGAACACCGAACTTCTTTTCTGTACAGACTTAACTGCTTCAATCTCTTAATTGTTTTCAGGAGTAGAAAAATGCCTTGTCTTCTGTTAAAGCTTACAGCTTCAGATATTTTTTTTTTAATCAAAGTATAGAACCTCTTAATTATACAACATGAGGGGGAAAATCATTTATGAGTTTCAAGGTTTAGGGTCATTCAGGCAATGTATCAGACCTCTGTGCCCCATGTTGGGCACCAATAACTGTGTCACGGTTTAGGGTCAGGGCAGCCCCTTAGTCCTACAACAGCCACTCTCTGTTAACCCCCCGTCCCTCCCCAAAGGGCAAGAGAAAGGGAATAAGGGAGAGAGACTTAGCCATTAGAAAAGGAAACTAGAACAGCTTTAATGGAAAAAAAAAAAAAAAAAGTATATACAAGCCCAGTATTGAACCCAACCCCCCTTGAGGGCAATTATATCATCATCACCACTGATACTGTGGAGCAGGCACAGGAAGACTTCCCAATGGGGTCCAGCAGCAGATTGGAACTGTGTTCAGGAGCTGGATTCTGATATTGGATTCAGGAACACAAGGATCAGGATTGAAGGCAGAATGGGCAGATGCCAGCCATTGGAGAGGAAGAGATGGAAGAACTTAACGCTTCTGATCCCTCAGCCTTATACTGAATATGATGTCTATGGGATGGAATCACCTCACCGGTCAGTTTAGGGTCACCTGTCCTGGCTGCTCCTCCCTGCAGGTGCAGCCTTTCACTTTCTGCACCCCTCAGCGTGGTGCGTAAGATCCAGCAGTGGCCTTGGTCTGCACACCAGTCCTTGGTACTAACTCTAAACAGGGGGTGTTATCACTGCCAGAAGCAGACACGGTGAGGACAGGCTGCTAACTTCAGACAGTGCAGTTAGTTAGAGGAACTGAGCTGAAAAGTAAAATCATTGAATTAGTTCTGTTCTCATTCCAATCAGGACAATGAGGAATGTCTGTATATTTGATAATCATATGGTTTTTTTTTTTGTCCTGGAAAAAACCCTTTCATCTTGCTGTATAAGGTCTGTCAAGTTTTGTCTTTCTCCATTGCCCTAGTAAGTCTGTGTGATTGTTCACAGCCCCTCTTAGGCATATTTTTCCATCCTACTCTCTTGTGCCCCATTAATTTGAGAGCAGCACCGAGCAAGTGTCCTGCAAATGCTCGTCCTACAGCGTAAAGGGCTGCAGCAGCAGCTGGGGTTGTATTGCCTGGATGACCATGCTTCACTTCACGGGCCTCATGTTGAAAATTTCCACATCGTGTGTTTGCTCCCTGGCAGTTTTAAGTACACCTTAGCCTTTGGACTAGAAACCTTTTAATGACCTTATTCTTATTTATTACAGGCCTCTTTCTGATAGGTCACAGCATGGTTGTCTTAGAATATTCGACTCAAATTATCCTGTATTTAAATGCCAATGACGGACATGCCAGATTTTTTTCCTCTTCACTTAAATTTAGGTGTTCAGCATGCAGGTCTGTTTTAAAAGGAAATTTGGCAGAGTGCAACATCAAAATAACATTCCTATGCTTCTCTGTGAAACCTCTGTCCTCTCCCACAGGCTACCTCAAATTTTGTTAAAGTGTTCTCTGGTTTTGAATTTCATGTTTCTTGGGCTTCACCTATGAGATGGTCTCTTAGAGCTTGAATAATATATGTTAATTGACAGCAAAACTATAATGACTCTGGCTCCTTAGGGAAAGGATGGAGGGAATCTTAAAACCAGCTCTCCTACCTTCTCTCAAGATAACATTCATGATCACTGCCACACCTCTTCCAACTGAAGTTAAACCCCTCTTTATTCATGTTATTGCAAATATTCACTGATCAGCCTTTTTCAACAATGACAGAAACCACATTAATTAAATGTACTCTTAGGTTATAATTGAGATTGTCTAAAATTTCATGTAAATAGCTGATTTATGAATTGGAATCATGGCTGACATTTTAATATTTTTCTGTGATGGATTTTATGAGTTTATTACTGTGGTAAGTAGCCCCAGCACTTCTGCTAACGGACATTCAGGGCTAGAATCACTAGACTGCAGCAGTTATGGAGGTGTTTGAACAGGGAGCATTCAGGCAAGTTGATGGGGTGAGTGTCAACGTTGTCACCTCTGCATCTTCAGTCTGCCAGAAAATGTTAAAAAATCCTGTAACCTTAGGGTCATGCAAATACTGATAAGTGAATTTTTACCTGTTACTACAAAGTGCAACCTGCGGTTTAAAAATATTTTAGTAGCTTAAAACACAGTATATATGCAGTCTTAGGTGTTTCTTTTTTAAAATGCATGTGAAGGATGGTGGAAAGGAATGAAGCAGTTTCTCCCAACCAAATCAGCAGAACATGATGAAACTCCCGTACGCTACAGCAGCAGTGAAATTAGTCACCTAAGACCAAGAGAAGTCCCAACAATGCTGCAAACAGAGTCTGCAGGTACGTTTTACTGGTTTTGTGTGCCATGTGATAAAAATATATACACACACACACAGATATATATATGACATGCCAAAAATAATCAGGAACTTGGCTACATTTGATTATTTCCCCTGTTTTGGGGAACAGGGAAGAAATGAATAGTTATGTTGGTAAGTCCATTTCTTAAAATGCAGGCTTTTTCAAGTCTGTTCTCAGAAGTGTCATAAAAGTATTTCCTATGTGTCAAAACATAACCAAAGAAAACCTTCAACCCGTTAAGGGGTTTCTGAACAAGCACAAGTAGAGAAATTTTCAGTTACTGCACTAACTTGGGAAAGTGCCTATCCTCAGCACATCAAGTCAATTAAGAAATAATTTCACCCCATTATCTTCATGCACAAATCTGAAATGTGGCCCTTGGTTCCCTACACTGACTGGGGGGATGAAGTCACGCCTTTGCTCTAGAAAAGGAGGCATTACTGGTAACAGCATATGCCCTTTTCTGGGTGAACCAGTCATTGGAAGGAGATGACTGACTGGACCTTTGATCCTGTGCTGCACACTGATGGCAGAACGATGCAGATGTGCAGGAATTGCAGCTACACAGCAGGCAGAATCACTTTTCTCTTTTTGTCTGCCTGTGTGTTTGTACCCAGCCAGCCAGTTCTCACCTCCAGCTTTCACAGCTCAGATTATCTTTTGAACTAAAACACTGCAGCTGACCACATGCAGGCTTCCCCCTTGTCAGAGGACAAACCCTCTATCCCAAGGACCACTTTTTATCCAAAGCCAGACAGGATAATTTCATTTAATTCTAATTTTTCAGGAAACAGCATTTCAAAAAACATTGTTTAGGGACAGCATGAGAAATGGCAGCTCCCAAGGGAAGAAGCAGGAAACTGGGATGTTGTGGCTATCCCAAGGGCTGTAGCTATTGGGTGGAAGTTACTTTTTTTCCAAAGTAATTAGCACTGGCAGACAGAGGTGGACCTCTGGTTTGATCTAGGGTAATCATTTCTGTGACACTATTGACAGGTTGTGTTTAATGTGATGCCACTGTTAAAAAAAAAAAAATCCATTAAGTGTGGTTTTGTTTTGTTGGGGCTTGCAACACAGAGTATGCTCAGCCACTGGTAGGGGGAATTGTCGGCACTCTTCATCAGAGATCAACCTTCAAACCAGAGGAAGGAAAAGAAGCAAGCTACGCTGATTTGGACCCTTACAATTCACCCGTACAAGAAGTTTACCACGCTTACGCTGAACCACTACCTATAACTGGACCAGAATATGCAACTCCAATAATCATGGACATGTCCAGCCATCCCAGCACACCTCTTGGTGTTCCTTCCATTTCCACCTTCAAAGCTGCAGGGAATCAAGCTCCTCCACTGATGGGAACTTACAATAAACTCTTATCTAGGACAGACAGCACCTCCTCAGCACAGGCGCTGTACGATACACCAAAAGGTCAGCTGGGACCGGGTGCTGCTGACGAACTGGTGTACCAGGTACCACAGAGCGGGGCCCATGCCACCGAGAGTAAGGATGAACTAAGTTAGCTCACAAGTAAGGTAGAATGATGGCTTGTTTTTCAAAGCCTGTTCCATAAAGCTGATAATTTCATTTTTTAATTGCATTGTATTGATATTGTTAGTCTTAAATAATACAATGTTGAACCAAAAAATATGGTACTGGAGGTCAGGGAAACCAGTAATTCTGCATTTCTTTAAGCTGTATATATAATTATATCTTGTCTCCTGCAAAACCATGGACTTTTTTATTACTACTGTACAATTGTCTGTCAGACATGAGAGAACTCTTCCAGATTAGCGTCAGGAATTCATAGATGTGAATAATAAATTGGGAGAATTAGTTCAAAGTACGAAAGCCAGGAATTTCTTGCCTAATGGTTGGTACTATTTGGGGATTTTTTTATTTTTTTTTTTCCTCCAGAAACCCAAAGCTCCTGACTTTGTAGGATCTAGATGTAATCACTGTAGCTTCTAAAATTCATTTTACCCTATAAAATGCCTGCACAACTTTGGACTTTAAGAACTACTATCCCAACTAATGGCAAAAATCCCATTGACTTCATCACATAAAATAGTTTTGATTCTAAATGATGTTATTTCAGCTTTTGCTCATAGGATTAGGAATCATTAGCTGTGTTCCTCAGCAGGAACTTCCCAGCCCTTTTATTAGCCTTTGAGAAGCAGAATCTGTTGTCTGTACAATCTGTTTTCTGCCTCATCTAAAGCCACGCAGTCTTGTTCTTTCCTAGCGCTCCAGGAGGCACAGGAGACTGTCATACTACAGCACAAACTGCTTTTACATTTTTTTTTCCTCTCCTAAGTGAAGGCTACTCTAAATAGTGTCTGGCTTGAATTCAGACTTCCCCCATAGTCAGTGTCCAAGAAGCATCCAGGTGCTTGAGGTGACTGAATTCAGAAAGGTTCTCCCTGTCCACCTGCCCTGCCCCTCCCCGCCCAGAGTATCTATTGTTGTGTGTTAAGATGTGAGCTTATATAAAGAAAGATATGTATATAGTTTTGTGAGTGCTTAAGGAAGCACACAAATATTCTAATGGTGCACAGTTTGTGTTGTACACGCATTTAGCACATATGGTACGTTTTAGCACAACTGACAAACTTTAGCCTTAAGGCTTTTCTTACAATTGTTCTTAGTGGAAGTATCAAAGATGCCAAAACCTTTGCAAGAGAACCAATGCTGTTCCAAAGAGTGTCCATTCCAGAAGCCTTTAATAGAATTTGTATTCTTTGAATGTTCCAGTGTTCTCTACTATGAAAACATTGCAGTGTCAGTTTCTATTTGGGATAACCTAGACCAGTTTTAGCTTTGTAATCACAAAATTTAAACAATTTGGATGTCGTATTTGCCTTTTTTTTTTTATCTTGTTAGAAAAAAAGCACAGCTTTTTAACCTAAGTAGTAGGAGAAAACCCCACAATAAAAATGCTTTATTTTTATTGTAACAATCAGCACTGTTGGGAGGATGCTGAATTAATTTATACATGTGAAACCCCCTACCTACACGTTAGCCCATTTTTATGGACTTCAGTGGTTACTGTTTGTTTCTGTTATGTAATTCAAGTCAGCCTTGGTTATTGCCCAGTGTCCTTAAACTAGGAGGAGAACATCCAAATCTAAAATAGTGTTCCAGAGGGCTGCCACCAGGACTTTAAACCAGTATGGGAGCCTAACTTACCACTTGAAAATTTGTTTGCATGGGGCCTACGTATGAACTCAGTAATCTAAAATTATTTGTGGCCTGTTTAACATCCTGAATATATAACATACTCTGTGCTGTCTTAAAAACCCAATTCTACAGTTTTCTGATCATTCATTCTCATTCACTGAGAATGAATTTTTTATTATTATTTTTTTAATTATAATTTTACACACACACACCCCCACCCCCACTCCCCCCGATTG
>WUAM01000043.1:418242-429486 GCA_024336885.1 Actenoides hombroni
CCCCCCACCCCCACTCCCCCCGATTGGGTGTCTAAGCTTAAATGTGAATGTAAGTAAGGGTGGTGTGTAAGACCCATTAATGAAAAAGATATTCCTACCTATAGTTGTACTTTTGATGTTATTTCAACTCTTTTTGCTTGATAAGCTAGTCTGCAATCTTTGTGTTTTCCTTAAGCAGGTAAGTAAGTGTTCTTAGCCATCAGCAGCAAATGTGACTGAAATTATCTGAGCTGATTTTATTTGAAAGGGGTGGGAGGTAATTTGTTTGCACCAAGATGTGACATACTTATTTCAGCCAACTTAAGAAACCTCTGCATTCTCAAACTGTACCAGTTTAGGGTTAGAAAAAATAATCGGCCATAAAAATAAATGGATGTGTTCAAGTCAGTAAAATGAACACAATTGGATTTAATTTCTCCTGTAGATGAGGTATGGTAGAACTGTGGATATACTTTAGGCTAAGATGGTGTAAGAATTAAACAGTTCCTCTACAGTGGGTTATTTTTTAAGCAGTTGTAATGCAGTTTTGTCATCTGAGCAGCAGGAGCTGGAATGGATGTTTTTAAGAATTTAAGTCCCTTTTCTGAAAGGAATCAGACCCAAGTTTTGCTCCCTGCTTTCAACTTTGAATGTGTTATCTGCTAGGGCTAAGAAGATAAGTTTGAATATGTAACAGTTGCATTTAAAATGTGTGCTACAAACTGTTAAACATTGATTCCCAAATGTAAGTGTGTCACGCAGCTTAAGATTAGAATTCTCCTGTGTATAGTACAAGCAGAGGTACATTTAATGGGTCTCTCTTACATGTGAAGACATATGGATATAAAATGTATTTCAACCTTGTTTGGCTTGAGTATTCTCCCAGAATGTATGTTCTTACCTCAGCATGTATTGTAGTTGATCAGTATTTGTATATGTTGCTAGAACTTAGACTGTATAAATAGTGAGGGGGTTTTATATGTATGTTAAAAAGTATTTTAAATAAATTGTACATACTTATTACTTGGTACCTTTGTATTTAACACCTACCTTGTATCTCATTCAGTTGTAGTTTGGAAATGTCAAGGGTTATTTATGGGTTACCATACTAAAGGGATTTAAGCCCCGCCTCCCTCCAAGAGTGACACTGTGCCATTTCCAGGCATAGGTCTGTGCAGCAACCCCCCCCAGAGGGCAGGCCCATCCCTGCCCCATCTCACCAAGCCTTAGAAGTAGTAAATTGACACATACCAGAGCTGCTCTTGTGGCTGGAGTCTGCACAAGCAAGGGGAGGAGAGGATGGTGCTTCCCTGGAGTTAACCTGCTTCTGGCAGAACGCTGGCTCTAGGGTGCCATGTGATGAGAGGTTAAGGCACAGCACAGGCAGCTGCTCTTTGTTAGGGTAATGAGGAAGGCAGGCTCTGGTCCAGTATAACCCACTGTTTATATCCAGATACAACCCCCATCTCTAGACTGGTAGAGGGGCTGCTAGTTTATCCTTCAACTAGACCGTGGCTATTTTCCAGTTACTGAAATGAAAAGCTGCTTTTGCTTTCAAAGCTTTCCCCTTCTTTATCTTAATTCTAGCATGGTAGTTTCTAAAAATAAGGAAATGGTAATTACCTTTCATTTGCAAGTGCAAGGTTAATAAACAAAATGGCTTAGTCCTGTGTTTGTCAAACTGAAACGTGTAACATTACAAGCAGACTTCTGGCCAGCACACCTGCAAGCATCCTCCTTTAGCTGACCAGTGTTCTAGAGGGACTGTTCTTAACTGGGACTGCCATCTGTGTAAGGCAGCACACACTTTCTGTTTCTGTCTCTAAACATATCTTCTGTATGAAATGCAACTTACCTGGCCATAACAAGCTACTTTGGCTTGGGCTGTCTCAACTTCATGTTTGTTTTTCCATCACTTTGTTTTTTGCAATTTTTTTTGTCTTCCATCACCAAACACACCACAACAAACAAACAAAACAACCCAACAAAAAAAAGCAAAACTATCCAGATTTCTGAAAATGTTTCGAAAGCAGAAACTACCTTCCTTTTTTTACATGCCTTAGTGTGCATAAAAGTCTTCTGACATGCTGGTTTTCCCACAAATGCTGTACAGAAATAGTGAAAGGCCATGAGAAGTGCTTAAGCTTAAAAGGCCAAGTAGTCTTTTTCATTATACAAACAGGGCATTATTTCTAGGAAGAACAGTTTCTGAAAAAGTAAAGCTTTCCATGTAAATGAATTAAATTTGTCCTTCAGCCATGAGAATGTGTTCGACATTTGTACTGGTTTTGTTTTATATGGATGAGACCAGAAGATACTAATGCTTGCAGTAAGTGCTCCTCCCCTCCTGTACTGGGAGTTCACAGGTGTCTCATTGCAAATTGGAAGAACCTCCTGTGATGTCACTAGATGCTTTAGGTATCTCTTAGCATTAAAACTTCTGAAAAATGTGCATAGTTAAAACGGGTGCTGCTGACCTGTGAGGAGACTAGCACTAAGGAACTTTACTGTATGCAATAGTCCACTGAAGTCAGCTTTGGCAGTTTGCAGAATCACAGAATGGTAGGGGGTGGAAGGGACCTCTGGAGATCATCTAGTCCACCCCCCTCCCCTGCCAAAGCAGGATCATCTAGGGCAGGTTCCACAAGAACATGACCAGGTGGGTTTTGAAAGTCTCCAGAGAAGAGCCTCTACAGCCTCTCTAGGCAGCCTGTTGTTCCAAGGCTCTGTCACTCTTACAGGAAAGAAGTTTTTACTTCTGTTTATGTGGAACTTCCTGTGTTCTAGTTTATGACCATTGCCCCTTGTCCTATTGCTGGGCACCACTGAAAAGAGACTGGCCCCATCCTCTTGACCCACACCCTTTAGCTATTTATAAGCACTGATAAGATCCCCTCTCAGCCTTTTCTTCTCCAGGCTAAACAGACTCAGGGGGCTCAAGTTTTCTCATAAGAAAGATGCTTCAGTACCCTTATCACCTTTGTTGCCTGTTCAAACTTTTTCTTAGGTAAGTCTTAAAATAATTATTGGTAATGTAATCAAATATACCACAGTTCAACTTTGCAACTCTCACTTCTATGAGCCCACATGATCAGTAACCAAGTTGTGATCTAAAAACGGCATAGAAAACTTGAAACTGGTGTCAGTTTTCAGCATAGCCAGAAGTCTGTACCAACAGCTGTCTCTGAGACCTTGCAAAAGAACACTATTTTTTTTTCCCAGGTAATTACAATACCTGTGAACTAACATGAAGGCGGAAGAAAAACTCCTACCTACCTTCACATTTAAATGGCAGAACACTAGAACAGCTTTTAAATGTACTGCCTGCATGCTGAATTTACCTAGAGTGACTACACAAACAGTAGTGACTACAAAAATGGTCAAATTACAGTAGAAGCATAGTCTACCTAAAAATAAACTCAAATTTACATAATGTTCAGCTTCTTTCAGCCTTTTTACCTTTGTATGCTGTTTTAAGCAAGACAGAGTCCAAAACAGTCGAGATGCGATTGAAGGGGAGAGTGAAAGCCTACAGGTGAGGTTTCACAGTACAATGCCACAATGTATGAGAATTATTTCTAAACTATTATAAAGTCTTGCATTATTTTCTAAGTGCCTGCAGTTCACTTGCCTTGCGTCTGAACACGCTGCAGCCTCACGAGATTGAAGTGCTCCAAAACCAGCTTTTGGCGATAATTGGCTGAGTGCCAGGATCCATTTTGCTCAGGAAGGCTCCTTCATATTGGACTATTCTAGTACATAAGTCAATCTTTCTGAAACAAAGGCAAAAAACCCATTGAATTCTATTAGTAAAAAGGAATTAATGTTTTATGTATCAAACATGTGATACACCTCTAAAACACAGCCAGAGTTTGTTTCAGTGTCACACCTGGAAAGCAGGATGCCCAGCAGCACAATTGCCTACTACTGTTGTGGTTTATTGGTACTTCCACAGTTAGTAGTGACCAACTTCCCGTGCCTGAAAACTGCTGCAGTGTCTCCAGGCACAGGGAATAAATACACGGGCTGATGGGGGTCTGTGCCTCACTGCCTGGTCATCTTCCAGCACCAAAACAATGTGTGGCAGGGCTGAGTTGCTGACTTGAGGAATCATGGAAAAGGTTTTGTGATCTCCCACAAAAAGCCTCAGCAGTACTAAAAACCACTTCCAATAAACAGTTGAAGTTCTTGCACCAATAATTACTTCCTTCCACGTTAGGGAAAAAAAGCAACTTTGAGCATTCATCTTACACTGCCTCTCACACTCTGGGAATTACTTTCTTACCATTTCTACAAGTTCTTTATTTTTTTTAACTTTTTTTCCTGCTTTACTGGTAGAAGTGCCATTGTGGGGAAAAGGTCCTGTTCAGTGAGTGAAGTATTTTGCCTGTGAAAGGACACTAGCTCTTAACATGTAAGATACCAAGATCTAATACTAAGTATAAGCACCTCAAAGAATGAAAACTAGAGTATGTGAAGAATTAGACCTTTTTTTTTTTCCCTAGAAAGCAGCTGTTTTTCTTTGTTTCTCCAGAAATCCCTGATGATGCTGAGAAACTAAATTGGACACCTGAGCAGAACTGTTTTTCTCAGTGTGAGTGGTCACAGGTTCACACTGCTTTACTGATACTGGGATATGTGTATTTGAGCTGTTAATCAACAGCATCTTTGTACCCCAGAGCCAAGCCCCTCTGCCTTTCAATGTAAAGTTACTAGCTTTATTTCTCTTGGTTTAAAAATGTAATAGTACTTCGTTTAAGGAAAAAAAAATCTCACCTTAGAACTCATTTCTACCTGCACAGCCTTCAGGAGGCTACCAGCAACAATGATGGTAATACCAAGGCAGGGAAGTTGCTACCCTGCCATAACCTGAATTTTGTAGGTCCATGTTGCACAGTTTACAACCAGCAGGCTGTGAACGTGGCAGCATGGCATAGAAAGGGACTGGATCATCCAACAAAGTCACCTGCAATTCAGGTGAGCAGCTGGCTCTCTGCTGAAAGAATAGCCAATATTAGAATCTGATTTCTGATAAAGAAGTATGCAGAAGTATGGAACAGTTTCTCAAGTCTTATTCATGTTTCGGGGGGGGGGGGATAAAAAAATATTGCCTGTTGTTCCTTATCCTTTACCATAACATTAAACAAGCTTACCTAGAATATCTATGCTAGGAATGGTTTTTTTCATGTGTTGAAGAAATCTTAAATGCTTCCTTGTGAATCTGTAAACTTATTCTTCATACTCTTCCTATACTCACTTCACTGAAGCCTGGTCACAAAGACATGCATACATTTTTCTTTTGTTTGTTTGTTTTTGTTTTGTCTAAAAGGAGGCATTATGCCAGCATTCTTACTATCAAGATGCTTGGCGTTTGCACAGGAGAGGAAAAATAATTTGCTAAAATACATCCCCTTCTGAGAAGAGCTCAGCTCCCTGCACTGTATCATTACAAATCTAACGGCAGTGAAATACAGCCTTCTGTCTTTTGCCTCCTTGTGCATGCTCTGTTCCAAAATATCCAACCAGCTGGAGCATAAGGGAAAGTTCACAGCTGAGTTCTGTTCACTGCTCTGCAGTGGGAGGCACTTAGTTGGGTTTCCTTCAGCCATGCACTTTTATTTATTTATTTTTTTAATAAACAAAAAAGGCTGAAGATTGTTTTTTCAAACTTTGGCTTAAATTAGCCCATGGCTTTTGGCAAAGGAGAGGAACAGCAGACAGACCATGCAGAAAGCCTCAAATCCTTCAAGAAATGAAAATAAAAAGGGTTTGTGAAAGCTCCATAATTAGTCAAGAATTTGTGTCAGTGCAAGCAAAGCATAAAAGTGCAGCCTCTGTGAAGGCTTCTTGGGAATCTGCTCAGGAAAGGAAAGCAGGTGGAGGCAGGTAGAGGAAAAAAAAAATGTGCAGTGGAACAACTGTCACAATGTCACAACACATATCTGTATTAATAGTTTTGAAAAGCTGGTTACACTCCCTGACCTATCAATGAGTGCAAAAATTTGCAGTCCTGTTTCCAGTGGAGGTTTGTAGTATCAGCTTAGACAGAAGAGCTTAAAAGGTAAAGCTTGTTTCAACGGGTAAATGACAGTCTTTATCTGCCAAAGTCATCAAAAGCTATCTGGTTTGCATTTCATAAACTAGAGAGACAAGAAATGGAGTTTTTCACAGCAATTACTAGAAACAAGTAAGGAATGGCTAAAAAGAAAACAGAGCAGAAGGAATTTTAAATGATGAGGACCTTTAACATGGTAGTTTTTGTAGTTTAAGATCAAAAGGCAGACAAGTTTCATATGTACTTCTAAGAGGCAGTAGAGTAATTAAGAGCCTAATGCAAATAAACCAAAAAGGCCAGTATACTCCTTCATACTTCAAAGGCAGAGAAAAAAGAACCTTCCTTTTAACAGTCATCTCTGCTCTACCATAACAGACTCAGTTTAAAGGGAAGATGAAAATTGGACAAACCACTGGAAAACTCCTCAATACAAACAGAAGACTTTAAACTTGTCATAAACTGTGACACAAAATACAGTACAAAGAAACTGACCTGAAAAAATAAGGACAAAGGTCTTTTACAATGCACAATTATCTACATCTAGAATTCTACTGCTTAAGCTAAGAAAGGATCTTGTGAAGATGACAGACTTGTGGAAAGGAGCGGGCAGGTACCACCACAGCATGAGTGGCTGATGCACACCTACTACAGGCTAGAGAGTGCAAAACCCGGGCCACACTGAAACCAAGCTCAAAAACCAACCTGAAGCCTAAACCATGCTACACAAAGCTGTCACCTACACCACAAGAATGCATGGGATTTATGATGTCTTTATTTGTTTTGTCTTAACTTTGATTCTTTCCTTTTTAAGTTGCTCCAGGTTTCTTTTTTGAACAACTTTCTGTTCTTTAGGGAGCTTACTGTAAGTAGAGGTCCAGGGAAATCTATCTCAAAGCTCCACCCCACAGAGGATCCCATCACAAAACTATGTAATTTGCATGGGAACTGAAACAGGAATGTACAATGTACATTCAGTGCAGTCTAGCAGATAACAGCACCTTAAACAGAAATGCATATTGACATGAAAATAGTACCGGTCCTGAACCGGTATTCGATGTGTTACTCAATCTCCTGACACAGCAGTGACAACTTCTGATTCACAGGAACCTTGCTGAGCTTCAAGATTTGGTTTTAGCTCCCGCTGTGAACACAAAGTAATATTCTGTATCAGAAATAACAACATTGTAAAACGCAATGTAAAACATTGTAAAACAAAAATGTATACTCATTTGTCTATGTAAAACAGCTGCAATAAAATATCTTCAGGGTTCAGTCAGGATTGCATTTGCATAACAAAAGGTAGAATGTTCTCCAGACCCTGTGACAAAATACTGTGAACAAACCTATGTCTTTTTTCTTCAGGTTTTATAATTACAATTCTGGAACAAAAAACAAAATAGGGAAAAAAAAATAAGAAAAAAAAAATCCCAAAGGAAGTCCCTAAGCCATCTATATTGAAAGGCAATATATTCCAATGTCTCCTTCTGTCCAAGATGAGTGATTTACTGGGAGCAAAAGCTTGCATTTTTCAGTAAAGCTCAAATAAATGTTTCATAAATTTAAGAGATTTCCCGGCCACAGTTTCATGCAACAAGAAAGCTTTGCACTGGTCCAGAACCTCCTTAATGTAAAAAGGTAGCCACAGAATGTTTCATAGTTCTCAGCATTTTAACTACAATCCTGAAAAGTCACCCACCTTCTTTCAGACAAGTGGGCAAAAAGACCTTATGTTCCTGTCCTCAAATAATTACTCAGCATCCTGTCTTAAGTCGTATCTGGCACAATACACACCATATAAACAAGCATGCACCACATGTACTATACAGTGTTTGATCCTACTAGATTAATCTCACTATCTCAAATTATTCAAGACACAAAATTATTTCAGAGATTCGAACACTAATAATAGTTCACTAATCACCAGTGAAGAGCAGCTTTCCACATACCAACAAATTCTTCAGGTATAACACATGCTAAAAGCAAGTTCTTGCATCCACAAAGTTCAAATAAGTGACACGTCCGATGAGGACATTCCCTGTCCCAGCAGCAGCTGCATCCACAACATGTTGGCTCCCAATTTTGCAACTAGGTTAAGGTAGGACAGCTTCCATATTGGTTTTGGTGAAGTAAGGTCCAGCACACCATTAGAATAATAAGGTCTCAGAACCTGCTCAGGCAACGTATGGCAGGGGCTGAACATAAAACAGGCTCCAAGAAAGCTCTCTTGTAACTTCCAAAAGGTATTAATTTTATTTTTTGTGCGCGCTTGCTAATTCCTGTTTTGTTTTTTTTATACCTACCTAACATAAATCCTTCCATTACTAGCCTAGATGGCCTACTGCCTAGCTTATTATTTTACATTCCTGAAGGTATTTATAAGTATGTATTACATAGCTGTAATAAACCATGGGGTGCTTGATTAACACCACACATGCAAACGCTCCACCACCATGGACTTCCAGAATTTTCAGAGCTGTCTTCCAGACCAGTTTTTTGGTAATCACAGCAAACCACAATACAGTGTTGTTTAGACAGTTATCTCCATTTCCCAAAATTCAGTGGGATCAAAATCCAGTATTTTGATGCAAAAAATCCCCCGCAGCATCTTAACAAAATTCCAGTTCCTTAACAGTAGATGATAGCCAGTGATGTTTCAATCATGTTTTCATAGCAAAATAAAAATAATTTATGATTCTATGCATATTTCATAGGATTTTTTCAACACAGTAGAGGAAGATAAAAGCATATACACAAAGAACTGGCCTCCTACATAAAGCAAACAAAAGAAAAATGCTGATTATTAAACCAAGCTTCTCTCATAAAACTCGACCTCCACTGGCAGTATTCCCACTCCAAACAGTGGCAGATACTAAAATTTGTCAGTATCAAGAGACTGAAACCATTATTCATTATTCCAAAAGTTTTAATGTTTTTTGCATCTGCATCAGATTTTAAACTCATACCATAATGAAACAAACAGCCAGGTGATATCTACTACTAAAGAAGCTGCCTGGAAAAATGAGCACTGAGTTGACTTCAAGGACAACTTGAAATGCAACTGCATTACTATTTTAAAAACTTGTGCATATTTCCAAATTTGACTTTTTATAAGGCACGTGTATGACTGAGTTAGCATGAAATAATTCCAAGAATACTTTTTCCATAAGTCATGATACCAGCACTCTAAAAAAAGATATCCTCCCATACTCTCATCAGTAGATGACTTGTTTTCTCTAATGCCAGCAGAATTTTTACACCAAGCTACTCTTACCATATATTGGTATAGGAACCTTTTGTTGGTAGAGCTAATCTTTTTCCTTAACAAGTATCTGTGCATTTGAGACACTTATTTTTTCTGTCAGTCTCTACCACCACTGACTTCTCTGATCTAGTCTGCAGGATAGGTGACTATCAGTTTGAATGACTAGGTCCAACTATATACCAGTTGAATCCTCCTTCATAAATGACAGTTTAAAAACTCTCTCTAGTAATTCATCTATGTTGGTACAGAGATGGGTAGAGAAAACTGTTTTCTTGTGAGAACAGTGTTATTATACTTTAATTTAGGTTTGATTTTTTTTAAGGAAAAATTAACTAGTTATGAAATGTCAGACTTCTGCAGGATCCTGGAGGCAGGACTTCTCAGAGACAGCAAAGTGGCACGTAAGGGTTCCAAAGCGCTGTATATACACTTTTACACTATTTCAACATGGGTTTTTTTTTCCCTTTAATTTTGCATTGTAAGATATTTTTGACAAATTCAGTAATTTCAAGTTCTGCAGTTTACACACAAATATTTTCAGATGTTCATTCATGTAGTTAAAAAGGAGTACGCTTACCTGGCATTCCTTTTTGCATGTCTTCAGAGTTTGCTTGAGTATAACCTCTGGTGGTTTGGATGTCTTGTAACCATGAAACTTCATATAGAACCAAACAGAAATGTAGTATGAAAAAAAATAAATTCATTTAACTGATCGTTTATCTATAAACACACACGAAGAATGTACTTGCAGTACTTTTTTATAAAGTTATGTGTAATTATGTGCTACATGTAGTTTTATTTCAAGAGAGCATTACAAAGTTTTGCAAATTAAAAACAAGCTCTTATTCTCACATAATTTGGGGAAAACCACCACATGAAACCACATTTTTTTTTCTGTACAAACTGATTATATAAAAATTTGACTGTCTTAATCAGGTCTTCCCCAATACACTTGCAAGACATGAACCAGAGTTTATTTCTTCATATCATTGACAACTCCAAGAAGAAAATAACAAATGGATTCTATTACCAGCTGCTTTGAGGTTGATCAGAAAAGTAAGACCTTGGTTATATAATCTAAATATGCAATGGTAAAGGCTTGTAAAAAAAAAAAATCAACCTACCAAGGCAAATTTAAAATTGCCTGAATCCTGAATGTGTCATTTCAGCTTTAAACACGACAATAAATTTTTTGCTTTCATACCAAATAAGTGAGGTATTATTCTGCTCAGAATATAATTATTTATACTAAAAAACATTTGATATTATTACATTACTTCTTTTTAGTAACAAAACTGTATTCAAAAGGCATCCAAAGTAAGTGAACTACAGACATACTGTTTTTTTTTAGAGAAGTAAATTGCTGATGCCTGGCAAATGCCAGGATCAATCCAGCATTTTCCTCTCAGGGACTTTATTAGAGTGATGATCACACATGATATATGAACTGAGCTGGAGCGACACATATGGTTTTTCGTTTACAAACCAAAACATTTTCCCTGATTCTGTTCTAGTAAAGCATAAATAAAGCATAAATTATGTTCAAGTGTACCTCTTTCAAATAAAGGCACCTGGAACAGCTGAAAAGTTGCCACATCATCTTGTATTGGCCTTGTTTTTGCTCTTTCCTAGCTCGTGGCCGGCTCTGGAAGACAATACCATGTTAGATGGACCCACTCATGGTTGTTCTTATGTTACTAATTTTGCCCAGTGCTACCTGTGATTTGAGTCTCTCTGAGCTTGCTTTCACAGTGGCTGTTAACACACAGAAGGTAAAAAAAAAAAAAAAAAAAATTCAAACAAAAAATCTGTTGCTTGATCATACTAATAAATGAAAAAAAAAAAAGAAAAAGAAAAGAAAAAAAAAAAAACAGAAAGGACCTGTACCCTGTTCCTAAGAGGGCTTTAAGCAGGTTTGATCCGACAGCGGGATCCCTTTTAAAGTCCC
>WUAM01000043.1:432917-499199 GCA_024336885.1 Actenoides hombroni
TCCCAGAGTACTGAAGGAATTGGCTGATGCAGTTGCAAAGCCACTGTCCATAATATTTGAAAAGTCATGGCAGTCAGCTGAGGGTCCTAGTGACTGGAAGAAAGGAAACATCACACCCATTTTTCAAAAGGGTAGAAAGGAAGACGCTGGGAACTCACCTCTGTGCCTGGGAAGATCATGGAACATATGCTAAGGCACATGGAGGGCACGGAGGCGATTCAAGAGAGTCAGCACAGCTTTAACAGGGGCAAGTCCTGCCTGACCAATCTGGTGGCTTTCAGCAATGAAGTAACTGCATCAGTAGACAAGGGAAGAGCTGTGGACGTCATCTATCTTGAATTTGCCAAAGCCTTTGACACCGTCCCCCACAACATCCTCCTTGCTAAGTTGGAGAAATGTGGGTTCGATGGGTGGACTGTTCAGTGGATAAGAAATTGGCTGGATGGTCACACCCAGAGAGTAGTGGTCAATGGCTCGATGTCCAGATGGAGATCAGTGACAAGTGGTGCCCCTCAAGGGTCTGTACGGGGACCAGTGTTGTTTAATATCTTCATTGATGACAGACAGTGGCATTGAATGCACCCTCAGCAAGTTTGCTGACAATACTAAGCTGGGTGGTGCATTTGATATGCCAGAGGGATGGGATGCCATCCAGAGGCAGCTGGACAGGCTGGAGAGGTGGGTTCAGGTGAACCTCATGAGGTTCAGCAAGGCCAAGTGCAGGGTCCTGCACCTGGGCCGGGGCAACCAGCATTATCATATAGGCTAGGAGAGGACATAGAGTCATAGAATCATGGAATTGTCAGGGTGTCAAATCCCTAGAGACATTCAAAGCCAGGCTTGATGAGGCTCTGAGCAGCCTGACCTAGTTGGAGATGTCCCTGCTTATTGCAGGGGGTTGGACTAGATGACCTTTAGAGGTCTCTTCCAACCCAATACATTCTATGATTCTATGATTTAACACTGCTGTAGTCAAAGCAGCACACTGAGCACAGAACTGAGGTAAAAACTGAAGCAAGGCCCCTCTTTCACAAAACTGATAGTATTTCCAAAGTCACTTACTGTCTAAATTCTGCTTGTAAATAAAATTTCCAGGATCTGAACCAAGACAGATCAGCAAAAGCACTCCTGCCACCACTTGATTTGTCCATGGGCTGCTTTTCTTCTGACTCATTTCCTCAGCCTCCAAAATAGACAAACTGCTTCCAGCACACACCTGGGACAGGTCTCAGATTCCTTCTGGATGTCCCATATTTGGATGGCACAATTCAGGCCAGTAAAAGCCAGCCCATGCAGGGACTGTAACCTAATTACATGACTTACAATCACACCCTGCCACCCACCAGGATGAAGCACCACCGGCGCATTCCCCTGGCGTCCAGCGCTAAATTGCTGCTTCTGCTCCACGTTGGGGAACACGGTCACATTGTCCTCTGCCACCGTGACAGATTCCTCAGCACGCCCACTGCAGGGAGGAGTATTATTAACTGCAGATGTTATTATTGTCCTGAGCTGTTGTGAAACCGCTCTCTGCACTGTCAAGTAACTGACACATTTTACCTCAGAGTCAGTGACAGTGGCTCAGTACATGTCCCCCAGATGTTAACTTGGTATGACAACTGGGACCATGGGCCGATACTACTTCTTCCTTCTTTCTTTTAACCATTCTGTTTTTTTTTGACCCATTTCTTTTCCCAGTATTTTCAGGCCATAGAAAGCCCAGAGATTCATAGAAGTCACGTGAGAAACCTCAAGAACTTTTAAACTAACCTTAAACCCTGAATCCCCCATTATTATAAACGGGTTAACAGAGCCGTTAATGGAAGGAACAGTTTCTTATTACACAGAGGAATCATCAAGGGGAAAAAGGAAAATCACTTTGGGTAGCTGGGTCTAACACAGTAGAAAAAACTCATTCTGTCACAAGTTTTTTTTAATTGTTTCACTTTGAAAGGGATCATTTTAGGTGCTTTAATGCAAAGAGACAATAGCCTCAATTGAGTGGGAGTGGAACTAAATGGCCTGTTTTCATCTTGTTTCATGCTGTACGTTTGTCAACAGAGTATGCAGCACATACTCAGTAGATGTACAGATACTGTGATTATAGCTCTCTGAGATGTAAGCTTTCCATGGTATGATCTATTTTGGTTTCTTTAACTATGACAATTACCATTTGATTTCATTTAAATATTGCCTCTACTTGCACTGGACCAGAATCAGCTCTGTTGCCCTTTTCCTCTCCTAGCTGCCTGTATGAGAAAAGGGAGAAAACTACTCATGCATGTAAGCAAAAGCCCCACTCCTCCCCTACCTGGCTTCTCAAGGCCTAGGGAGAAAGCAGGACACAGAGCAAACAAAAACTGCTCAACAATCCCTCTCTTGCAAACAAGAGGCCACCAAAGCAAAGGCAGCTGCCCAAAGCACTCCCAGCTCATAACAAAATTGTTCTTGGAATTATAGGGAATAATGCTATTAGAATAGAGTCAAAACACCTTGGCTCAAATGCTATGCACCGTAGTTCAGAGAGTGTGTAGTTTCCATTGAAAACAGAGAAAAATTTTACTTTAGTTGGCTGCTCCCCAAAATCATATGGGCTTTCCAGATCACATGTCAGGATACACTATCATCTTAAGCAGCTCAGCCAAATTTCATTGTCTCCATATCCAAGAGCAGAAAAAGTACTTTGCCTTTTCCACCATCCTCTGTCTTTGCACAATTACAGGTTTTTTTTCTCAAATCACTTCTGTCTCTCATACTGTAATGTTTCCAGCCAAGGAAGACAGCATCTTCTTACCATGTGACAAGCAAACACTTTCTCCTATTTTACATCTAAACTTAAATCCGAATTGGCACGCAATCTCTCTTTACATTATCAAAACTTTCCAAGCCTTCCCCTCCCTGAGCTTCCAGCTTTGACTTCACTCTAGTATTAGTCTGATTTCTCAGAGAAAGGAGAAAAAGCTTTCACACTGTAGCAAGTCATTAAAATACCCAGCACCCCATTCAAACACTATTATTAATAATCTCCATGCAACACAGCTGTTTATATAAAACAGACGCAGCATGTAACTCATTTTTCCAGATTCTATAGGTCTGTGATCATGCTAATCTGTTTCACATGAAGGACTCATCCCTGTATTTTTAGTTGCGATGAGTTAAGTAAATGTCTATGTTTAGGACACATTAAAACCAACCAAGGCAGACAGATACTGGGTGTATATGCATGAAACTGTAAAGCCAGAAGAAGACTTGGAAAAATTCTGTAACGGAAGTGCTACTGAACTATCCTATAACTCCTGCTTCACTCTTAGGTCTCTCTATATATATAGGTACCATTAATGAAATTCAATCCTAAAGGGAGCTGGCAAACAAAAGTAGTATAATAGTTTTTGACATTAAAAACTACAGCTCTCCCTTATACCTCTCTGTAATTTAGAAATGAGATTTAAACTGCATATAAATTTTCACAATAATGGGATCTTTTCACCTCCAGATATTTTTGCCACTGTTAAAACTGAACTACAGATCTCCAGAATATAAAATATTCCCATGTGTTACTGTCATTTTGACAATTACAAATGATAACTTATATTAAAAAACAGAACAAAATCCCAACAGCACAGCTGTCGCGCCGGCACAAAAGGCAGTGTAAGGAGGTTGCTAAAACTTATTTTACACCTTTCTGAGCAAGGCAGATTCCATCCGTTGGGAGGAGTTAATCAAAACTGCCATTCCTGTTGCTCTGGGCTGGGCAGCACAATCCTGAATGACAAGAGAGATGCTGCAGAGATGCTCAGAGTTAACAGCAGGAACTGCTCAAGCTCAAGCAGCAGCTTCCAAGGACACCGTTAAGAGGGTACAAGAAAGATGTAAGACATGTTTAGAGCTGTGGAAAGATGAAAAAGAGGTTTGGGGTTTATAAAGGAAGACTTAGACAACTTCTGCAATAACAGAAAGAGGAAGATTTGTTTGAAGACAGGTTTTCTCTGAGGAGGGGTCTGAAGACAATGTATGACATTTCAAAACAATGTACATTTCAAGAGAAGAGGTTCTTGCACAAACCTCTGGGAAATAATAGGCAGACTAAGCACTACTTGATAGACTGTGTTTTCTAAATTTTTTTTTTTTTTCCTGGTAGGCACTGACTCACTGAAATACATATCTCATTATTCAGTCTCTTTTTAGTAACATTTCTACCAGGTATCTCATGAAGAAATAAAATCAGTGACAAAAAAAGAGGCTCCTGTGGTCTGTTTGGAGACAGAAATCCCAAGTTCAGCTTTGGCAGCATCTCCCATCAGGGCTTTCCAGAGGCCTGCATGGGATTGCATTTTCAAAAGGGTTTAAAAGGTTTAGGAGCACATCTCATTGTTAAAAGTGATTTAGAGTAATGAGCACAAGCCTCTTCTCCCAGAGCTCCTGACAGATTTAGATGCAAGGGTGTGAAATACTGGAACCCTGTTTCTACACCTTTCTGATGGAGATGACTGGCCCTGACCAGAAAAGCAGATGGGGATGCACACCTTGGCCCATCAGATCAGCACAAACCATCAACAGAGAGAGACTGTACTAACAGGCTGTGCTGTGAACTTGAGCAGCACCCCTTCTTGCTGCTCACAGCACAATCAGTTATGAAGTAGAGATTAAAGGAAACAATACTTTCTGTGGCTGCAGTCACATTCACCATCTGTCAAAGGTCACAAGCTCTAAGTGCCTGAGACACTTTTAAAAGCAGACGTGGGTGCCCTTGACAGTGGTATGCAGCCTCCCTGTGCCACAGTCATAGAATCATGGAATTGTTTTAGTTGGAAGAGACTTTTAAGACCATCAAGTCCAACCCTTAAACCAGCACTGCCAATCCCACTGCTAAAACATGTTGCTAAACTCCACATCTGTACGTCTTTTAAATACCTCCAGGGATGGTGACTCCACCACTTCCCTAGGCAGCCTGTTTCAGTGTTTTACAATCCTTTTGGTGAAGACATTTTTCCTAATATTCAATCTAATTCTCTCTTGTCCTATCACTTGTTACTTGGGAGAACAGATGGATCCCCACCTCCCTACAGCCTCCTTTCAGGTAGTTGTAAAGAGCAATGAGGTCTCCCCTGAGCCTTCTTTTCTCTAAGCTAAACCACCCCAGTTCCCTCAGCTGCTCCACATAAGACTTATTCTTGCCTTCTCTTGCTCTAGTCTGTGATTTCTTTCTCGTTTTAGTGTGGAGGATTTTTGGGAGAGGGGAAGGTAAGGCACACAGAATACTTACAAAAGGATTAAAATTTAAAGTGTTTTATTCCATTTGCACTTTGCGACAGAAAAATTGTTAAAAAAATTTGGATGTACCATGGTATACTTGATCTGAATTCTTCAGTGCTGTTCCTACACTTTGTGAGAGGCCTGAAATACCTCCTAAATGTGTAAAATTTTGAACTTTAAATGTGAAAATTGATAAGCCTATTAATGAGCTGCAGCATTTACTTTCTGAAAATTAAGTTGACAAATATTCTGATGCTTTGTTCTCTGTTGACAATACATCAGCACACCACAGAAATGGGGGCTTGAAAGGGGAAAAGACATTTCATGTCACATAGGAGGGTGTGAACTTTTGTGTGGAAGGGTGGGGTAGATAGGAGTGCAATTCTGGCCTAATAGTTATATTAGGTAGATGTTTTTACTAAAATATTTAGCATTAAAGGAGTTTTTAATTTAAACTTTCTATTAAATCATAATTTAAGTAAAAATGGAAATCAGTTTTGGTGTTCTCTAGCTTTTCAGGTTAGTCTCAGTATCTACATAAACCAAAAATTGAGTTTAAACAAACTCTAAACACCTAAAAAATGCCCTATATTCAATCATAAATCGAGTATCAAACTGTGATGAATATGCTGTGCTAAACTGGCTGCTTTTTCAGGATAGCTGAAAAAGATATATAAAATCTAAGCCAAGCCCTTCAGCTCATGCACATGGCAGATTTTAGCACCCAGTTCTACCTGCTCAAGCTTTTTGTTGGATCAAGACCTCACATTTTACCATGCAAAGTCAAGAGAAATTTTGTCTGAACTAGGGGATGAATAAGACACGAATATGGAGCTTCACTTCTGGACAGACAGTGCCTTGTAATTTCCTTGCCACTGCAATTCGAAGCTGCTACGCTATCTGTTGTTCAAAGCTCATCTCACTACAAGTTTACTAGGAAACAAATTTAGGTGCACACACACATGAATAAGAATGCAGCTTCGAGTTTCGGATGATGCCCCTTAATTTGCTTGCATTCACCAAACCTGTTCCAGAAACAGATTCAGAGCTCAGGGGAAAGAATTTAATGTCTGTGCTGCACGTTCTTCATTCACAGCTCACCTTTGCCTTTGTTTGGAAAGCCAGGGAATCTTATCGCTTCTGAAAGTATGTTTTCTTTTTTCTGAGCTTTAAGTGGATGGCAGTTATGACAAAACCTGTCAGAGTTGCTGCTGTGCCAGTAACCACATAGGCAATTCCTAGGAATGGGTTACTTCCTCCGCTCCATACCACGGTAGAAAGAATCACATGCTTCCTCCCTTTGAATTTGGTGACAGGGAAATCTGATAGAAGGATGTTAAAGTTTCATTAACAAAGTTTACTTTGCTTCCAGAAGGAGAAGTAGTAGTGGTAAATCCTCTAAAACCTTTCCAAGGCATAAAGAGTCTGGAGATCTGCTTTTGCTGGGAAAAAACCCTTTAACTGATCTGTGATGTCTCTGCTCTTCTGGGTCTAAAAACACAGTAGCAGCTGGTGGTAAGAAATTCAGTTATTTTAGATACAGTCTCTGTATCAACATGGAAATAGTTTTTTTTCCCATTATAAATTTCAGATTCATAATTTATGTTACTACTACTGCATTAATTTGTTATGAAAACTCAGTTGAAAATGAGCTTTTAGGCAGCTTATCATGATACTCCACATATTCTCACTGAGGGGAAGTGCTCACCTCTACCTAATATGTTGTCTACCCAGAATGTTATATGATGTTACATTTCATCTCTCCACATGGAAGCTTTCAGAATAGAACCGTGCAACAACATTTAAACCATAGTTCTATTGGCTGAGAGAGAAGAGAAGTTTATAGCCATCTTGACATAACTCCTGCTGACAAAACAAGTGCTTTAGTTGGCAAAAGTCGTGCTGTTCAGCCTGTGAGCGCATTTCCACCAGCGTGAAAGTTCCTGTCAGCACATGGCCCAAATCCACCAGAGGGCTCTGCTGACACAGGCATCCCTCACAGCTCTCAATGACAGGGATACCTCTGGCACCTCGAGCACCCCAGTAAAGGTGTATATACATCTGATTAAGACACTGTTATATATTTCAGCTAAAACATCTTCAACCATCTCTTCATGTTCCCACTTTTCAGTTTTACCCTTTGTGTAAGGTTGTTTCCAGCCACAAGTAGCCCCCTCAGAAGTGAAATCCAAAGTGATGTGCTGCTACTTGAGTAACATGTCTTAACTCCATCTGCACAGGCTACAGAAAACCCCCTTGCAGTGTCTCATCACCCTCAAAACTAAGTCTTTTCACGGTGATTTAGTTCGGGGTGTTTTGTGTGGTTTCTTTGCTGTTTTACTATACAAAACCCATCCACTTCCATCTTGCTGTAACTATCTAATAGTCTTGGATAATATGAAAGGATACTATAGGAAATACGAAAAGTGTAATTTCCTGCTGGGAGACCATCCACAAACTGTCTTATCCGTCTGACACGACGGTAAAGATTTCTGAACGTAGCAAAGGCCGACACTCGCATCCAGACAATAAAGTCGTCGTTGACATAACCAGTGTTGCTTTTATCTTCCTCATCTAACAAGTACACTGGTTTCTGCCAGTAAGGAGGTCTTGCTGTTCCTGATGAAAAAGAGAGAAACCAGGAAAGACATACTGTCAGTAAAAACAGTGGCAGGTGACTAACTTCTGGGCCTACTCACAACCCACACAGAATATGAGATATGAAAGAGACACAAGACTCTGTCCAGTATTGAGAAATTATACATGCTAGATAACACTTTTCACCCAAGTGTTTCCACTAATCTCAGACATGAATGAACAATTCAACAGCACCCAAGAGTTGCTCCACATTAGAAACTTCAAGAACAGGAAAAACAAAGGGACTTCCAGAAATGAAAATAATGTTTATTCTGGATTCCTGCCTCTTCAGCAAGCAACATGCTCTCTATAATGAGGAGTTTGCCTTCATTTTTAGACATTAATTTATTCCTGCACAACCAGAAAGGCACCTTTTTGCAGTCTAGTGGCACAGCCTATGATATTTAGAATCTTTCACATGAAAACTATTAACTCTTGCATACTGCACCCAGCACAGCACTACCCTGATCCAGAATTGGGAGCTTTTAGTCCCACTTCAATACAGCTCAACCATAACAAGGAAACAGCCCAAGGAAACACCTGTTTGGAAGAACTAATGATGACAGCAGCCTCACCTGTCTCACAACTGCCTAAGAATCTGCAAAGGCATGAAGAAGGAAAGACGTGACGTGCACTTCTCCTTCATAGATGTTTTCAATAGGAAAAAATAGAGTGTCTGCACCATTGCTTTCTCTGGACAGATTAAGTGTTACAGGACACTGTACAGAAGGGTGTTGATGTGGGATGACTTCAGTCTTCCAAAACCACTTTTTCCCAATTTCTATAGTCATTGCTAAAATAAAAAAAAAAGTGGTATTTTGGCTAAATCTGTCTTCTGCTCTTAGTTAACCTCTTAAAGCTGCTTCTCCAAACCTGCTCTGGAAGGTTGCCCAAAGGCAATTTGTCTCAGAATGGGAGACCATCACACAAGGCTGGGGGGGAGAGGTTGGGAAGTCATTGAAAAATAAGGAATACCAGTGGAACCATTCTTACCTGCAAATGCAGAAGAGAGATTGTATGATTTTGGATTGCGAAATTTCACATTTTTATCTGTCCACCAACTGTTTCCGGTCTTCAACAGTGGTACCTGAATACTATATGAGTTGAGATTGTAATAAAGATCAATAGTATCTGCAGGGAATACAAGAAGCAATATGTATGAGTAAAAGACAGTAATTCTAATCACCGGAATGACTTACAAAAACTGTCACACTGAAACTTAAAGTGAATAGAAAACAACAAAAAATCCCAGGAGAGGTTTCATCATGACTGTGTACAGAACACTGTACATTCCACAAGAAGAATTAAGGTTCCAGAGCCTTAGAACTTGTGAAGTTTGAAAGACTGAATGTACTCCTACCAATAATACAATTGAATCCTTGTGTAGAAATATAGACAAGAATCTCATGTCCATCAGCTCCCGTGTGACTAACTTCTTTGCAAATCACTTTTGGAGTTCTCTGGCTAGTTATAGAAGTTACTCTCCTCGTTAGCTTTCCCTAGTGTTTCTTTGACAGTTGTCCTAAACTGACTGCTTTGCTATATATAACGTGCTTTTGGGGAACAGTGGAGAGGTGACAGCACAATTAGGAGACTCCATGATCCTTTGGAGAAATTTTGCTTTAATTTTATGCTAATTACACCTTGTTCACCAACTTCGACAAGAACACTTCCTTCAATCAAAAAACTTTTAGTTAAAATTGTGCTTAACCGTGCACGCATCCTGTTTCAGTGGGCAAAAAGATCAAACGCGGGATCCAAAGGTCAAAACCCGTGTGAAGAAGATGTGACCTCCTTCTAAGCACACCACTGTGGGACGGTAGAATCTGGGCCCTCCCGTGACCGTACGAGAAAGTATTTTTTAGCAAGGAAGTATGCTAAACCTGTTGTATCATTGTTCCTTATTTCACCAGAGAATCAATTCCTCAGTCCTGTCATATATTCACATTGAAGAGGGCCTTAGTAAATGATAAATCTTCCTCAGTTTCAAAATGAGTAACAAGTTACTGAACAGTGGGAAGCAGAGACCAACGTTTACCCCAGTAGCACTGCCAAACAAACCCTTTTGTGGAAGACAGACAGAGATCTTGCAACATCAGGAGTCAGCTGGACTGAAGTAACAGAATAGTTACAAGTGGAAATTAGTAAGGCAGATGTGGAAGGTACCTACTTACCATTGAACATGCTGTTGGCAATAGCACCACACGGAGCCATGGGCGTCCCATTTCGATAGGTGGCGAAGGGCGCGCAATAGTTCTCAATCTGCATTCAAGGTCACAGAACTATCAGGCACAGAACCTGGGGGTTTTGTTTTGGTTTGCAGGTCTTAATGTTCTCCTCCCGTTCCTTCTCTAGAAAAGCCACTGACTAATTAAGTCTCCAGTACCTTTTAGTCACATTAGAGACACATCTAAATGAATGGGTTTGTGGTTGAGGAACCTTCTGTATATATATATATATATATATATATATATATCACAGTAAGTAAACTTAAGGTCTTCACCAAATTCTGTTGTGGAGTTGCCAACTCCAGACTACAAAACCTCATTTAGGGGTCTGCTGTTGTAACATAGCTACTATTTAAAAGGTTCCAGTGAAACCCTGGCTTAACCTGGAACATCTTAGTTTTCCTTCTTTCTAATTCTGACCTGGACTGCTTCAGTGGTGAACAACAGATGCAGTTAGCCACATTACTGCAGTTCTGTGTGGGGAAATCTTGATGTATGAAGACACAGCATGAAAAACAAAAGCCCATCTCAAATTTATCACATCTCTTGCATCCCAGTTTATGAGAAACTATGAATATTCAGGTTTAAAACATTTTCAAATAACTCTAATACTCTGTGTATCTGATTGGCACAAAAGCCAAAAGTGGTTGCACCTGGATGCAAGCAAACAAACAAGCTGACTGGACACCTGGAGAAGCAAGATGTATGGGGAACATGTCTTGAGAGTTACAAGAAGCATTTTATAGAAACAACAGATTATTATGGCACAGTCATCATATGTACTGAGGGGACAGTGTGTGGACCATGTGTATATTAAAAAATGTGACTCTTAAGCCAAAGAAAACATGCTTTAGATTTGTAAGTAAAATACCTGAATGCAATGCTTGCATTTGCCAATTTCCTTATGCAGGCCTGCTGCAGGTGATGCTGTCTAGCCTCCTTTTTAGACCTCTATGTTGCATACTTAGAATGCTACATGATCAATCCCCTAATTCACCACAAACCTTTTCCTGCTCCTTGTCTGTTTCCAAAGCCAGATGGCAAAATGAAAGACTTAGAATAACTTAATTCCCTAACCCTATAATAAAAGCACAGCTTAAAACATTTCTGGCTAAAATAACTGAAAACACCAGAAGGAAAGCTTTCTGTACATTTATTTGAAAAAGACAGTGTATTTTTAATCAGCATCCCTACAAGTGCAGGTTTGAGAATTGCAGTGGACTGTCACCTTGTATTTATTTCCTCAATCTTCCTCTTATTATTGGACATGATGTCCTTAACAATCGTAAATGCAGAGACCAAACACTGAAAATCTGTAGCTTCTTATTATTCCCTGGAGCCATCTTAACACACTCACAGTTACACCTAGTTAGCTCTCCATGTGGTGAAAGATACATCTTATGGAAATAACAACGTTCTCGTAACATACAGAAAAAACTTACTTTTGCATTTCGACCCAACAATTGTGCATCACTTCTTGACATCATGTATCGACGGTGGTTTTGATAGAAGTTTTGCAGGCTGTAGTACATAAAAACATCACCCTGGAATTCAAAGAGAAATCCTATTACTTGCTATAAGAGAGAGCAGAAGAAAGTACTCAACTCACATTTAAATGTCAGTAACTACACTCTAAGCAATTGCTTCAGTGGACACTGGCTAGAATCTAGTCCTTATCCCAGCTGAAAATTTTAGTATTTTGGCTCAAAATTAAACATAATTTAAGTCACCGAATGAAAGCTAAAATAACAATGCCTGATTATTATTTTACTGAAAATGGCACAGTTGGCCATGAATCTGCAATGACGATAATAATTTTGTGGAGACAGACACTGATTTCCCATAAAAGAAGGTGTACAGAAAAACTTTTTGAAAGTACCCATAAGCTCTTAATTCCTTCAGAGTTTTTGAAAAATAAGGCTGCCTTTCATCAACTACTTGGACCTTTTGTAAGTTTAGTCCTGTAATTAAAAGAAGAATACTAGGCAGGCAAATAGAAGCAAGAAAGAGGATTATTAAACTATAAAACTCCCCATTATTCAGTTAAATAAATTACTCATCTCAAACATCACTGTAATCTGAAGAATTACAGAGTATCTTAACAGCCTTTTCAATACTGAAGAACTCTAAAGTGACTTTATAATTTAAATTGCACTCTAATTTTAAGGGATCATTTATGCAGTGCTAAGCATATCTATTTAGTGGAACATATGAGGCATTTTAGCAGTCTCAGCAACATGACCCTGTAGTTTAGGACAGGAAATGAAGGATACTTTTCTCAAATGAAACTGCAGAGTGACATTGCTGGACTTGAATTATTTCAAGGACCTTGGGGATTAACAGCACAACACTCATAAAAAAGACTGCAGGGGTTTACTTATGACAAGTGGCCAGAGCTTCAGATTTCCTTCTCATTTGAGAGCTTAGCAGTGCAGTAACAGCTAAGCCCAGGTCACGGGCAAGGGTTTGCTACCAACTCAGAGAGAAGTCACCTCCATAAACAAACACCATTTCCGCCATCATCTTCTGCTTGGACATTTCCCAACCAAGGACAGAGACAGCCTGAACTTGATTACTTGATGTACCAAAATGAATAGCAAAGGCAAGTGTGTAAAATTTTGAGTATTTAATGTTTTTAAAAAACATAAAGAAAATTTAGTCAGGAGCTCTACAGAGCAGAATTAATGTAGTTTATCATATAGGGATATAAGCAACAGGAGGTACTAAGCTTGAGTTGGTTTCTCAGATCCACTTACCGGTATACCTTCCTTTAGCGTGAAATTAACAGCACAGTGGCATTCCTTATTCCAATTAGAGGAATTTTCACGGAGCTTTGAGCAATCTGAGCATTTATCTGAATAATCAATCTGTCAGGGAAGCGAACAAGCAGAGATATTGTAATAAAGGACATGCACAGAGGGAGAGGCTGGTGTTTTAGCTCCAAGACTTCTTAGAGCATTTCTAAGTGACTCTGGACTGCTGAAAACTTCGTTAAAAATCGACAGAAGCAGAGAATCAGGACTTGGCCTCCATGAACATTCACAAATTTTATCCCTAGTTTAAAGCTGTTTTAGAGCCTTTTGATGACTGTTGCAGAACCTCAACATCTGCTTCCTGGCAAAGGAGTGCTGTGTGAAGAACACTTCCACAGCGTGGTCTGGCTAAGTAATGCTTGACAAATCCCCACATGCAGTATGGCCCACTCCTCTTGAACAGGCTGGATGTAGTGCTGAGCGTTGTCTCCAACAAGGAGCCTATTAACACCACCACAGGTCTAACCAGCCTTGCCTCCAGGAGGCATTTAAACATCAGGGCTCCCTGCATTTTAAGATTTTGCCCCAGCAAATATCTATGTTCTTCTAGTATAAAACACTATCAAAGGGATTAGTTTATTTCCTTCAAAAACCCAGGAAATAAAGCCGTTACTAGCTAGTGGCAGTAATTACCACCTATATTTCAGATATTACTACTCAGTGCTCAGGTTTTATTGGTGACTATCTCTGAGGATTTTCACAGGAATACTGGCTGCTGGACACATCTCCAAGGCATGAAGACATTGGTATCACCTTTATCCAGAAGCCAACATTCAGAGCCTTTTCCCTTCAAACACAGCCCATATTCTTCTTCATAGAATCTAAGAACATCACCCCCAAACAAACCTGGATTTCTCTGACGCTGTTTGCAGACAGTATGAGGGAGACTCCCACAGAAAGGCAGAATGCGCCTGTGAGAAAGAAACTGGAGAGCACAGTTGCAGTGTTAAGCTGAGGCTTCCAAGCTGGTAGCTTCTGTTGTTTGAACGCAGTGTTATCTGGACACCTGGAAGGACGCACCTCTCCTTCTTGGGGAATAAAACTCTTCTTGCTTTTCATATTCTTCTTGGTGAGAGGAAAGAATAATATACTTGTGCTGGAGAGTACTGTCCTTATTGTTGGGAGACTGTACTGCTTGTTCAAACCTGCATTATGGCCAGGAATTACTTATTAACTAGATCTCTTCCTTCCTCATTTTCTACATTTGTGCCTGGATCCCCAAGATCAGCTTGTACCAATTAAACGAATGTGTACTTTGGTCAGGGTGTCCAGTTCATGCCTCTTGGAGAAGCTTAAATATATGCTTTTTCCTGGCCAGCATTCAGCGGGATTTGTTATGTCTTACTCATTTGCAGGTATACCGACAGCTATACTGGAATTTCTGTGCAATCTCAGATGCATTATTTCTTTTCACTTCCATAGCTGCCGAGCTAACAGACAGGGCATACAATGAAAGGAGCTCTACTCCAATTGCACTGGATGCCACTGGGGAGGACTGCAGATGCTGAGACAGAACCAGACAGAAAATATTGCTTTGGAAGACCAAATCAATTTTCTTAACCTACTACAGTCATTGCTATTGATTCAGATGCAATTCAAAGTTGTAAAAACATTATATGTTCTCAAAACATCTGATTTAGATCAATGGCTTTCCAAGATGCTGATGATTTGCTCACTACTATTCATCTTGTCCTCTGAAAAAAATCCATTCATTCCATACTATCCACAATGACAAGAGATTGACTCAGAGAACATCTCATTTTAATTTAAATGGACAATCAGAATAATACTTTTTTGCACAGCACAATAGTTTAACCAAAATAAAGTCTCAATATAATGTACAGTTAATTTATCATGTAATAGCAAACAATAGCATTTGGCCAGCTCTAGAACAGATAGGTGAAAAACACTTTTTTGACAAATTACTGAAATTCATGCAACTTTTTCAAAAACCCTTGAGGGTGAGAACCAGATGACCACTCTTGTGAGAGAAGAAAACGTTTCCTTTGGGACAGTTAGAGGGAGATAACACAAAATTGACTTGTACAAAGACTTGCACACCCAACACTGCTCACCTTCAAAGTCTTACAAGTTACAGAGTAGTAAATCTAGCAGGTGAATGCAATGTAATTCTTCATTTCAATATCACATTGTTTCTGCAATAAAAATCATACTAAAATTACAAAAAACCCTTCTGTGTTATGATTAAAAGAAAAGGAAACTCAGGAAAAAGTTGCAATGTGCATTCTTTCTGTATTGATAAGTCTCTGAAAAGTCAAAATTCTTGATTCCATCACATGTTAATCATTTGCAGACAGGAGAATAGTAAAATGCAGCTGCATACAACTTCCGTGTTGGTAAAACCATTAAAAAAGTCCCAGCTTCACAGACCCCTCTCTGCACAGCTTTATAATGCTCATCTCCAGCAGGTCAATTGTTTCTTTCTTTATCTGAAGAAAACAAAAATCAAAGGTGGCATAAAAAGTTACTCATAGTGCTTTGGCTAAATATCATTATTTATTTTCTCAAGCACCTTACTATAGGACTAGAAATTGAAGAACAGATTCCCATATAAGGTTTCTGAGCTCTTGAATGTTTCCATTTTGCAAAATATCTAGCATTGGCTCTGCAATCCTAAAGTACAGCTACAGCTCGTGATGTCCCATCTCATACAGCTACAGCAAAGTTGCCACTCGTATGGAGTTGATAAACCATGCCTCAGCAAGAGGTCTATCCTGGGCTGCAAAATCCCTATGGGACTTTCCAAAGTATCAACTGGTATCACACAGTCCAAGGCCAGTACTGCTCTGCAACAGCCACAACCTTGTCTGTGTCTGAGACACCTGAATGAAAGTGCGTATGGAGGTCAGGTCTCCATGTGCTGCATGCAAAGTACTTTGGTTTATAACACGGATATGGCTGTAGTTTATTGCTTATCTAAAGATAAAAGACAAAGGTATTCAAGAGTAAATATTGACTATATATTGGGGCAGGAACACAAGACTCTCTGTCATCATAGTTAGTCAAGAGTTTCCTTATAGCTACCTCTTACCACTTACAAATAACTTATTTGCAAGTTTTCTCTCAGGATTATATCCTTCTGTGCCTCCACCTGTACAGGAAAAATGATGTGACAAAGTCTGACCAATTTCTGTTCCACACCAGATGTGCTACCTGAGGTTTAAAACAGTTGTCTAACATGAGTCTATTTCTTACAAACCTTTTTAGTTTCATGAAGCCTGAAACTTAAACTTTCTGTATTTTCAAAGGTACTCAAGGCTGTGTGTTTGTATTGTTTGCAGACAACACTATAGTGGTTTTTTGTTGAAAAGACTCCATTTGAATCTTACCAACAAGTAATTTGAGAAGTTGAGATAGGTCTGTATTGCCACTAACCTCCATACACAAAGCTTTCAGAGCAGAAAGCTTGTCCTTTGGTCACATCAGAAAGTATACGGTACATTTTTTTTCAAACCTTTATGCTGTAGTATAACTCCTGTGTGCCAAGACAGAGTCAGATAAACTCGCTTGCTCATTCTCTGATTTCTTTGTGAGCTGTCTTTTTATTTCCTTCTCTCCATTGTTTGGGATGAATGAAGCGGGAGACACAGAAATAGAGAAAAAAGACCCCAACAGTATTAACTAATGAGATACTGAGGCAACTGAGAGAGCAGTGGATCAGAGCACCATCCATTATGTGGACATGATGGGATACAGGACTGTCACGTGGGAAGATCTATGTGTTTTTAAACTCATATATTTATCAGAACATACCACTGTGTACATAATTCTACACCAGATATCAGGTCACCACAAAACCAGCAAATAGGATGGATGTGTGCTTCCAGCTATTCTTGAGTTCTGGTGTAATTACAGTGAAATTTAGCAACGCAGCACTTTAAATATGCAAACAAATTACTGACAATTGAGATTTGCACTGAATATACATCACTATGCCTCATTTCTAATTTTAAGGGTACAATTTTGCCTCCACAACTAATACAAGAAAAAAGAAATTAGTGCATCAAACTGCCAATTACGTTTTTTGAACTATAAGTGCTCTCTCCAAGAAAACTTAGGGCTACTCATACGAAGTGTTTGACAATTTTTACATCAGTTTGTTCCTCTGCTTACTAAGATGGTATTCCATATTTCAAGTTGTCAAGTTGCCAAAACTCAACAAGTTGCCACTGTGTTAAGATGCCTTATCTCCAAAACATTATTTGAGTATTTTTTATTGCCAATATTCCTTATAAATAATTTTCAGGAATCTGCCTGATGTCTGCAGCACGACAAATATCTGCAAGATATTCCACTTACGTAGTTCAAGATGTCAAAATCCCTTCTGTGTGTTGTGTTACCTGTATCAGGTGCAGGTTTTAAGACTTTTCTGTTACTGCATATTTACTACTCTGTAATCACAACAAATATCTATGCCTTATGCTAACACTATATATGAAGGTGTAACATTCTTTCTTACTTGGTTTTAACTCGAAGTAAGCCTTAACAATTTGATGTTAAGATAGCCTTAAGATTTTGCCTTAATACAATACATCTGGAGTCACAATTTTTGGCCTATATTCCTATACAGAAATGCAGAAATGCTATGATGCTGCCTACAGTGAACCGGAAGGGATAGTTCAGGTTTGCAGTAGCCCAAGATCAAATATTAGCAACATAATCTTCAGGTTTTTGAGGTGAACCACCTACAGTCTGCTATATTGTCTGTCTTAAAAAAATCCATCCCACTGCTGCCAGCGCCTTTTCCACTGTGTTTCTACTTTTTTCTACTGTCTGTGAATTCATGTTCTCTGTTCTTTAAGAAACTTACAGATAAAAAAAAACAAACCAGGCACCATACAAAAAAGCCTTATGTATTTACCACAAGAGGGAGCCTCCTTGCCTCAAAAAACAAAGTGGTTTCTTTTTTTGCTGTTTCATTTCTGAAATCTTATTATTTTGCAGGGTGCTTTACCTGAGCTTATTAGGAACATGTATCTTTGTGTGTGTGAGACTGTAAAATACAGCACATTCAAATACAGAGACAGGATTAATGACTGACAATTTGTTTCACTTGTGAAACAGCTTAATCTATGTATGCAAAATTAAGTCCTTTTTCTCTGGAGATCCTGTATATTGGCCTACTCAAAATGTGAATAAAAAAACAAAAAGAGAACTGTCAATTTACTTACAAGAAGTTATCTTACTCTCAGATGGAGACAAAGAAAAGCTTCTCCAATGTTTTATTTAGTTTTTGAGGAAACTTTTGCACAAAGTTCTCTTACTGCCAGAACTTCCTGGGAAGAAGTAGAACAACCACCTAATTCCCAGCACAATTGTAGAAGTCACAGCTGTGACTTGCAACAAAAAATAAAAAATTTTCCTCGGGATGTAATTTTGAGACCTGAGAGTACAGATTTACCAGTGAAATGCTGATGACTTCGTGTTTCTCGACACAGAAGCTGAAGTCAGCTTTGCAGAAAGAAAACCTTGCTGACCAAGATCTGGGTGCTAGACTCAAAAGTAATGAATACATAGAATATAATATAGACAGGTGCTTTTACAATACCTCAGGGATATCCATCATTCTCCTTAGTTTCTGATCTCTCCAGTTCCAATCCAGAACCATATATTTTGTGGAGTTCAAGCACAGGCCATCTAAAATGCAACATAAATTTTACTACCAAGATAAATGACATGTGCTTATCAAAATGGTTTTTTGGCTTTTACATCTTTTGGTTTGTTTCCAAGGAAACTAATCTTTGTACACTTAAGTACTACATTTACTGCTTGGAAAAGTCATGCACTGACACTGCAAACTCCCTTAACCACATAATCCCATGCCATTTTGGAAGATAAACACAAAAGCAGAACAACTACTGATGTCAGGCTTGTCAAGAGCTGACATCCTGCCAGAAAATAATTCCTCACACTTCCTCTTGATGAAACCACAGGAGTTAAATTTCCACAGCTAATGAGGAACTGCTTAAGTTACAAGGACCCAGGCCTGAAAACTCCTGTTAATAGGAACTGACAGTATTTACTAACGTATGGGACTGGGTGCTATGTGAATGTGAGTCAGGTCAGTGGTGCTACTGAAGAATTCCTTTATCCTCCAAATAACTGGTGGTGAAAGAAGAAAAAAGTTTCTGAACTGGCCCTCCAGCTGTTCCCTTGTTTTTCCCTGGTCTTCGACATGTTCATATCCATTTTGCTTCCTCTCCATTCTCTAGTGAGCTGGCACTGCAACACCAAGGTGTCAAAACAGGACAAGACCTTAGGACAAGATGATATACTTTTGTCCCTGCCATAAGTTGCCTCCACATAACATGGCAATGTACTGACGTGCTGATCAGTAATGATTTAATGTTGGTGAAGGGCACAGGAAGCAACAAAATTATGCTATTCCTGTACCCTTTTGGAAGGAAAGTAGAGCCCCAATCCACAGCCAGTCTCTGACCAAGAAACCAGAGTTGGAGAAAGGCAGTGTTTAGAAAGAGGAACAGAAAGAATCACTTGATCATCTTGCAATTTTTGTATTTGTTTTTCTTTGTGTACATAATGTCTGTTGAGTATAAAAAAGTACTCAAAATTTGGTAAGAGAAAAGGAGATTTGTACAGAATAATTAATTTAATTACAGGCAAATCAGAAATAAAATCAAATCAGTAAGCAGATCTTTCATCCACCCCTCACAAAAGTTTACACTGAGCTCAGAGTGACATATGATACAATGACTTCTGCCATTATTTCCTTCTGATTTACTTGCAGTGTTTGGTTTCCTGGAGCTTTAAATCTTACACCATGGTTTTGCAATCACTTTCAAGTCAGCATAAATCAGTATTCCTGCCAAAAGAGGAAGTCCCCCACCTCTGCCTGCTCATTACCTGATTTGGTGTGCACACTGGTTTTGTTTTAATTGGGATCAGTTCACTGAGCTGCCTAACAGAGTCTTGGGCTAGCACAAGAAGCAGGAAGGGGGAATAAATGGGCATTGACTGTGGGGGGGAAGTATTATTCTGCCTTTCTTTGGTAATACTGATTTATGTCAGTTAAAGTGATCATAAAATCAACTACTACAATCTTGAAGTCATTTTGACTGACATAGTACAAGTGCAGAAACAGAACTGTACGGTTTAGTATCCAAATCTGCAGATTTGTGTCAACCTAAGCATGTCAAAAACAACTGAAATCTCTCGTCTCATGAGACCAAGTATAAGATACCTATGGAGAAACAGCCCCTCGTTCTCCTACCTTGCTCCACTAGCGCTTTTATTCTCCCAGGAGTTCCAACCCCGATGTGGAACACACCTTTCTCCAACATATTCATCTGTTCTTTTATCTAATTTGAAGAGAGGAAGACAAACTACATTAAACCATGACTGTTTTAAAAATTCTTCTCAAAGAGCTGGAAATAAATTCAAGATCTCATAGTATCTCTTTCTAGAATACCATCAAGTAACAACTGCTATTCATCTTTCAATCTGTCAGACTGATATAACTGGGAGAAAGTTTAAGAAATCTAACAGCCAGCTGGGCATCACACTTCTCTAGAAGTTCAGGAATTTTCAAGTTTGAAAATCTGCTATTTTACCAACTGTTCTTGGAGGTGAGAACAGTATGCTTCCTTCAGCATTTAAACAAATTCTCTGGAAAATTGATGAAGTTGAAATAGCTCGAAACTCCTTCCAGATGAAGACACCGCCAAAGGGTGAAAACAGCAAGTGACGTTTGTGCGTTTGACAGCATTTATATCAAAGGCCAAATGTCGACCCATTATGTCCAACATCACCATAATTTGTGCTCTCCAACAGGTATGGATATTGGGTATCCAGGCATTCAATTGGCAGAATGCAAATGTGGTGCTGGCTACAGTTTGCTTCTACAAAGCTATGATTATAAGCCTTCTACTTAAACAGGCAAAAGCCATTTGAATGAGCACCTCACAGGAATGCGGAACATCTTTAAAACACAGCACTTGCATAAGCATCTACATTCTGCACATGGTTGCACCAGAGCTGCCAGACATGGTGTATGGCTAAATTCCTCAGCCTGCAACAAGGGGTTACCTAAAGAAAGGAACATTATATGAACATTATATGAGAGGCACTATTGCTAAATGCTTTAAAAATAAAATGGTACGACACTAGTTAGCTGTTTAGTTGTTCTATTGAAATTTCCTTGCAGTTCTCTTACCTTTATGTGCTTTGCAAACAACTTGACAACTCTGCAGTCTCCTTTAAATGCTGTCATTGACCTAGCAATAAAAAAATTGAAAAAGAAAATGCAAGAATCAGGGTTGGGATTAAGACTACACAGGAGGAAAGCAAAATTAACTGGCATTTCTCAATATGCTTGAGACACTCAGTCCCCCAGTGATCCCTGCTTGTCCTTTGAACACCACGTACATTCTTGTTTGCTACATGATCAATAGCGATCAATAACTGGACAAACGCAATAGAAGATATCAGTAGGGGGCAATATTGTTTAGATAGCTTATCAGATAATATTTAATACTCATGGCCTGTGTTGTCACTGCTAACTTAGTTCAAAACTGACTAATGACCAAATTCTAAAAAAAAGTATCTCCATTACTGAGACAGAGGCATGAATGAACATGTGTGCCTGTATACAAACGGAAAGTTCTGTGTATGGAGCAACCTACATTTTACATAGCCTTCCTGCAGCATGGCTGCTGGGAAAACCTATGCTGTCACAGTCTTTACTGCAGAGTTTGCTCAAATTCCAGTTAACTAAAACTCATTTGTTGGAAAAGCTGACTTGGTTTTCTGACATTCCATTTTGGCACACAGTAAAAACTCTTATGCTCTGTATTAATCAATCAAGAGACAGCATATTCGGTATTCGCTGAATGTATTTTGGTTTTTGCAGTGGCTAAATTTTCAATTTTCTCTTGTGCAAAGCTAAAGGTTTATATACAAGTATACATATAAACCACTTCAGTCTCAGATGGTAATATCTGCATGCAGGGGCTAAGCGCTACTGGCACATCAGCTGTATCTACGCTTCTATTTGTGGCATAGAGTCAAACTTCCCAACTCTCCGTCTCATGCGGTACAGGCAGATTGGCACAGGAAATGCAGTCAAGACACAAAGGACAATCATGAAATTTGTGAGGTATACATGAATTCACCAAAGTTGTCAAGACTTCTGGAATAAGAAAGGGGAGGATACAGAAGGAAAAAGAAAAGAGAACAGGGAAAGCTGAAAATCATCATCTCTGCACAGCAGTTTTGCCAGGCTGAGTCAGCTGAGAACATGGACACAGACCTGAAGGCACTCGGGCCAGATGCATGTGTTGGCACTTGAGGTCCTGGAATGCCGTGTCCTCATTGCCTTTGGTGCAAAGTCATGATTTCCTGTGATGGATCATGATGCTTTATGGGTTTCTCTGCTCCCAAGTATAACATGTTGCATGGTTCCCCCAGATCGGCTGCACTTTATTTTTGTTTTTTAACAAAATTATCACTTCCATGCAACTAAAGTATAAGTGTTACCTCAGTCTAAAACCAAACACCACATTCTCCCCAGTTTAAAGAAGGGATATTGCATCAGTTTGAGTCAGTGAATTTGTTGGCTAGCAGAGGACAGTGTCCCAATTTTGCCTTTATGTCTGTGGTTCCAAGACAAAACCTCTGACTGACTGCCAACCTCAACATAACATTTGCTATCGACATACTTGATGAGTTCCAAGCAACGAAGGGCAGAACTGCAGATCACCAGCATTACCACAGACTTCTTCTCCTCGTGGTTTTTACGGAGTTTTGCCCACTTAGGACAGACTGCAATGAAAAAGCCCGTGTACACACACACAGAAAGTACTACATGCCACAATTTTAAATTACAAGAGTAGATGATGAATGGTAGCCAGCAGCAAGAACACATATACTGACTCCTATAAGGTCTAAATCTCTGGCAACACTTTCACATTTAGTCATGGCTGAGAAACTGAAAACTAAATGCCCCAAATAAATAAAATACAGTAATATCACATAACTGAACAAATTACATAAGCATCAAAAATCAGCAGTTTGTAAGGCGAAAAGCCCATTGTCTTCATTTGCCAAATATGGCAATTTGTATCTAAGAAAAGCAATCGAAAAGAAACATTTACCAGAGCAGAAGTTCTATATAAATATACAAGAGAATAAAAATTCTCTTGATTCATGTCAGCAGACATCTTACAGGATTTTTCCTGTAAGATAATATATACAGCTACTTATGAAGCCACAATAAATTACTGAGAAATAATCTTTAGCAATTAAAAGAAAACCTAGAACATTTTGATAAAAAAAAAGTCATAGAGTAAAAAAGCCAGAAAACCAAGACCTGTCATAAAAAAAAAAAAAAAAAGAAAAAAATCCCTCTTAAAGTTAATAATATTTCATAATTTAAAATATTTGGAGGTATAGATAAAAACTGCAATAATATTGCATTAACAGTGTTTTTCATACAACTTTAATCTCATCCAGATAAACATTTCAACTCACTTTCCTTCAGGTATGAAGAAAAACTGTGGGTGAGATCATTGGCTGGCAAAAAACAGGAATCTGAAAATATAAAATAAAAAAATATTTTTGTTGCTATACTTTTTTATTATGTACTTCTGCTGTTGCAAAAGGAGCATATATGTTTGCATCATAACCACTAGTTATATCAATGAAATCACAACTGTGTTAAAATCCATCATCAATACATTACCATTTGTGAAACAAAGATTAATGTACAACTCATGTACAAGAAGCTTTATATTGGATAAATCAATGTAACATCTCTCAACTCAGTTGTAATTCCTTTCTTTCTCCTGCCACGAAACCCTGAATAGAGGGCTGCATAGGTGTGATCACATACTTCAAAAAGTTTCTATGTCTTTGCCACAATCAATCAAAAGTCTTAGCCAAAAGCCTTGCAGTTAACCTGCAAGACAGTTTCTCCAATCAACCTACATTTGTAGATCACCCAAACAATTCATACTGTGTAAATGTAAGAACTTAGCACTAATCTGTCAATAAGTTTGATCCTCTTTCTGGCCTTTCATATTGTGGAAATCTGTCTAACTATATTGACCCTAATGGCAACACATACACTGCACTTTAGTGTTTTCCCCTTCCTTCACTTCGCGCTGCCTGCTTCTCCTTTACCTGGTCACTGTTAACTATTAAGTCTTAAAAGCACTCTGTGGCAGACATGCCATTTAACTTTAAGCTTTATGTAGGGGCAATGAAGAAAGACAAGGTCCTAAGAGGTAATTTGGAAGGTTCTTCCTCCAGTGTCTAGATATAAAGTCTGAGTTCTTAAAAAGGTGATTAAAATTAAATGGTCTGAAAAGGTGCCATTGTTGTTAAAGGTCCTTTGCCTGATGGAACAATATGCTCCTGTAAAGCATTAACAACTCTGTCTTCAGATACCCACATATATGTTGTCATTTTATATGAAGCACGGCACCTCAGGGTGCCTGTCTATGGATGTTTGCTGATATATTTAAAGTAAATTAAAGACACTTCCTTACAGCCGTTCATGTTCACATGGATGGTGCTTTGCACTAATGCTGGCAGCATCAATCTGTGATATCCATTGGAAAAGACAGTGTGACAAACTTGGTTTGTAGTTGATGCCTGGCTCAAATACTGCCTCTGTAGTTTGAGCATAGCCTCTCTCCATCACTATATCTTCCACTTAATGGGTGTTGCCTTGCTAAAAGCTTTTATTTCTCACTGATTCCTTTTATTAAATCCAGAGACTGACATTGACTGGGACTTGAGCTCCAAAGGTAATTGATGTGTAAAGCTGAAAGATCAGCAGCTGGTTTACTTTCAAAATCATATTTAATAGATGCACTTGCTGTGCTGATGGAGAAGGGCAGGGGTTGCCCTTCCATAAGCATTTCGTGCTAATAGGAGAGCTCTTCACACCCAGCACAGTCCTTTCCTCCCAGTGCCAAAATATCTTTGCTGTTGTTTTGGTCTTCTGAAAACGTTAAGTCTCATTAATGACTGAACAATTCAAAAGGTGGTTTCTAAGGGACACAAGTTTCAGTCACTGACTTTTCACCAACAGTCCAGCAGCACTGGAGTATTAGCAACAGTTTTAAATGAAAGTTTCAGAAAGGAGGAAAGAAACACACAGCTCCAGACTACAACAAGAGACCATGCTGACTACAGACATGACCTTCTGCACCACCTCAGTTAACGAGAACACACAATGCCAAGTAGTTGCTCAGTGCTTTGACCTGAGATAATGGACAGCGGTAGAAGTTTGTAAACTCCTTGGCACTTTAATCCTCCAACTCCCAGCACAAAAAGAAAGAAAAAGTATCTCCATCCAAGCCAAGAGCCAATCCACATGGAAATTGGTCATTTCACTAGCCCAAAGTGCTCTTTTAATAAGAAGGAAACCAAAGCAATATATTATTTGATAAAAACTCTAAAGGTCTAAAAATATTTAACATAAGCTTTATGTACCAATAAAATGACAATGCTTCTTTATCTGCAGAGTAAGAGGCAGAGAAGTTCAATGGTGCCTTCACCTGTAATGCAAGCTCCAACTGACAGAAGCTAACCCTGCTCTGTCCTGCTTTGCCTTTTCTATATTTGCTTTGAACTGAAGACACTATTTTGCTTTTCTGTCTTTGGTTTTAACTGGAGACAGAATACAGGAAACTAAGAGGCTCTTCATCACAGTTAAACCTTGGTCAATTTACACATGCACCAAAACTACCATTGCATTTCATGCCACACTTGAAAAACCATTGTGTTCCACATCTCATAACCATGTCAGAATGATGTCTCATTTCTTTGTCTACTCCTGTCAGCCCTCCTATTATGCATCTGTATCAACTCAGATAATCTCACAAACTACATCTTCACCCTCTGAACATCTTGAAAGCTATTATTAGGAATCACATAATTTCCATTAGAAAAGTGAGCTCCTGAAATTAGTACTTTACAATAAAAGGACACATTTAAACAATATTTCTTTTCATTTCTGTAACTCCAAGAAACCTTGCATTTGTTTCAAAGAAACTTAACATCTCTACATAAAAAGCAAACAAAGATACAGTATGAGAAAATATTTCCATAAAACAACTCTACTCCAAGAATCCTTCCTTCTGCGGAAAAAGAATTCAACAGTATCATGAAAAAACTCACATTATTTATTAAATGTAAGATAAGTTACCTGACAGCTTTAAATCCTCTATTTCAATCACTGAACGGTTTTCACTAAAATGCTGATGAAGCAGATTTTGTAGATCTGCAGGGACACCAGGTTTTGGAGCAGATTTTTCCAGAATATCAGAAATTTTCTTCTGAAAAAATACCAAATAAAATAGGTAAGCATGGCATTTTTGTAATTTCTGCTGTTTGGCTAGCTAACAACACTGGAAATAAATGTTCCTCTGTAACTTTATACAGTTATATTGGCTTAATTACAAAAACACCTTACAATGAGACAAGATCCCCTTTCTCTTTAGTGGGAATACAGACTTCAAATGTAAGTTCAGATACTTGTGATGAGATGCTCTGTGAGCCCGAAGACAAATGATCTTCTGCATTCACCTGAAATGCTGCCAGAACAAAAACATAACTGAAAGGCAGTTTTGTGAGTTTTGCAATTGTTACACTTTAGTATCTGTTTAAAAATTTTCTTTTTTTTCTTCATCTGTTTTAATTTATTATTCTTAGGGCATGACAACACAAATCAAGTGGTAATATAAGTCTTAGTTATATTTTGATTCAAACAGGGTAACTACCTGTTTTGAAAGGCAAGATGGTTAGCTATATTGACAGAATACCATAAAAGTCTGGTGAAAATGAGTTAAAAGTTCACAAAACCAGAAATCGGGTAGAAAGAGTTCAGCAGCTACTTTGTTCTTCCAAAACGTATAATTTTTAAAACCAAACTAATGAGCCTGGACATGAGTTCATAACAGCTGTGTTTTCACAACTTGTAACGTTAGTGAGTAACAAATATGAATTTTCACTGAAGTGTTGCTGTACTTTACCCCATAATTACATGGATTATGGGGGCAGAACAGATCATCTGAATGATCGGTCAATATTTAAAGAAAAGCATCAGATTTACAGGGATAGAGGCAACCTGGACAGAATGGCAAGAATGTGAAGCCTCTCTTGTTCTCCCTGAGAAGTGATTCATTTGTGAAACGCTGTGCTAAGGTTTCTCAGCTGTGTAAGCTAAACTGAATTTGCCATCACGAGGACTCATGGCAGCAGAAGTCTAGAAGTGAAAAGGAGCAGGAGAACATGGTTTGGATGAAGCAATAGGGTACATATCCATGAGGCAAAGTGAGAATACACAGGGAGATGAGGTGGGCTTGGAAGCATTTCTGGCAGCTTTGGAGGGGTGGTGGATACACATGCAGTGCAAGTTAGACAGGCTAAGGTCTGTGGGAGCAAAGATCAATGAAAATTTTGAAAAGAGCTGTAGCAGGCATTTTAATGTAGGGGACAGATCATCTTCCACCACTCCATCCTTCTCTTCCATTCCCCATCACTCCATCTCTCCCTCTTGCCCAATACACTCCAAATACTTCCCCAATGGCAGCATAAGGGGCCCAAGAGGGAAGAGCCATAGTGGGGCTGCTGACGCCACTCCACCCCACAGCAGAGTAGGCACCTCTGACTTAGCAGACAGCAAGGCAGAACTATCAGGCTCATTTTACTCAGTAATTCAGCATAAGGCACCATTCCACAGGACCATTAGGTCATTCATTGGGCCACTTGGTTCCTTCAGGAAAATTATGGCACTCTGGAGAGGAGAAGCCTGATACTAACGAGAAATTCCATAAGAGCAAGAGCAAGGACACCTGAGCAAACTCTCTTCCTTCAAGGAGAGCTGTGGGGAAATGTTCCTCATGCAGGAAGTTTTATTATTTTTCTTCCAATTCATTCCAGATGCTTAAAAGCAAAGAGGTTTCTTCCCCCCTTTTCCTTATTTTTGGAGAGAGTACTTTGTTTGGAACCCATAGATCAACCCGATAAATATTTCCTGGTGGAGGGCTTTTTGTTAAGTCTGGTTCACCAATCTCTGCCGTGGGATGCTTTTGCTCTGGCAGCAGTGGAACAAGTACCGCAGTCACTTCTGCCAGAGCTGCATTTAAAACAAAATCCCACTCTTCCCTCTAGCTATTCCCTGGATGATTAAGAGGCCTGACATAACATAAAAAGGCCACCTCTCAGCCTTGTGAGGGAGCCAACTATTTACAGTCCGTCCCAAAAGACAGTTAACTTGCCTGGTGCCATTTAATTTCCATCAAGACTGCAGAGCATGTTTGTTGCTGAGGGTGAGGATGGAGCATGGCCAGAGGGACGATACCGATTACTTATTTATATAATTGTACTATGAAGAGAAGAGTGAACAAGGACGGTCCTTGGCTCAAAAGACATAACATAACAGCAGCTGGAGCCTGACCACACCACTGAAATGGGGCAGATTCTGCAGCAACTGAAATCCCACTTTTTTTTGATGCAGTTACATTTTCCCAGTGTGCAACACTTGCAAGTGGGGTGTAGACACAGACGGCCCTTGAGTGGAGTGTAGACACAATGCCACAGTTCAGGTTGGGAATGAGTATTTGGAGTGAAGTCAAAAAAGTAGGAATTTCTATTCTTCTGTAAAAGAGGCTGCATGGCCACACTGACCATGTTACTTCTCCTCATCACAGGATTGTACCAACGCTCAGTCTTGTAATAGAACATACACCCACGGCCCAGTTCCCACACATACTCTAGGATATTCATACCTTCTTTCTCCTCTTTGCTTTTACAGTGCTTTCTTGTTTTTCTTCAGGCTGACTTAGAAAACACTCCGTAGGCTGCAAAGCGCATTTTTTGTTGTTTTGTTTTTTTTTTAAAAAGGAAAAAAAAAAGAGTCAACATCAGATATCTGATCATCTGGGGAAAAAAAGAAAGTCACCAAAGGGAGGTAAGAGGGGATACAGAAAGTATAATGCTGGGTTAGGGAAAAACAAACAAAACCAAGCTTTCCCACCTGTAGAAGGGATCAAATGCTTACAGTTACATATATGTGAAGTAATTTTGGAATTGAGATCTATGTTGCTGTAACCAAGAGGGGAATAAAAGAATAGAAAGTTGAAACATACAGGTTGGGGCCACAATTCCATAAAATGGTGAAAAGCAAGTTTTGATACATTAAAGAAGAAACATCAAGAGATCAAGAGGAAAACATGAACAAAACCTTTCACAAACTTTATATTTTTAATCTCTATTATTGTGTATTGTTTTTCTGAACTTCATCAACAGTGCTCTAAAATAACTGGGTCTAAGGTGAGCATCCAGATGGTGAAAGATACCATGGAACTGGGCGAGAATAATTGGAAACAATTGTGCTCTGGATTTCCTTTTACATTTGCAATGCAGAGTTTAGGAAAACATGTTTCAAATTTGTTCTACTCCATTCTTGCTTTATCTCCTCATAGCAGGCAGGGTCAAATACACACAAGAAAAATACATGGTGCATTTCACAATAACATCCAACATGTGTTGCTATCATTAACCCTATTTCTGTGCCTGAGTGAGCAGGCTGAATTGGTCCATTTGTCCCAGCATCCCTGTTCACATAAGCCAGGGTTAGGACTTGTCCTTAACCATGTAAAATTGTCCAAAACAGAGGAAGCAAGACACAGGCTTTGCTTGTTTTGAGCATTGCAATTCTCCTTTCTTTTGCCTTCTCAGGGACTTCCACTTCATGAAAATGCAAATTAATCTACATAGAAAGGCTTTAGACCTTAGTAGGTGACTTGATGAACATCAGTGGGAAGATAGGCTGAGCTGCAGGAAAAAGCTCCTCGCTGCTACGATGCATTTGGCTGGAAAAATCTGCTCCTGTGAGAAATTGTAGAGAAGTCTCATCACATGGAGCATTAAAAGCTCAGGAACAGCAAATCTAGCTCTGCTCCCTGGGGAAAGCCTGGAATAAAAGTATCATCAGGGAAGGCAGCCCAGCTGAAAGCCAGAGAAGCTGCTTCTTTATTCCCTCATGAGGGCAGCTTCAAGAGGGCCAAGGGGGCCAAAGGGAAGCTAACAGGAGTTCAGAGTATCTGAGACTTTCTGAGCCTTCCTTGCACTGCCCTCCTCCATTAACAGGAGGACATTTCATGACAACTAAATGATTCTACCCAGCACATTTGTGCCATTTCAAGCCCACTCTTACATCTTTATCAGAAGCATTTTCTGGGGTTTAATTGTTCACATTATAACTCCATTTCCCATTTTCTCCTCACTCCCCTGGCTAATTTAGCTGTAAAAACCATGATACCACCATGCTCAACACAGATGACCTATTGCTTGCTCCTGCTTCCTGTGCCATGATGCAATCACAGCCACTGCACTTGCAAAGGCAGCAGTACTGTAACAAGTGTCCCTGAATCTGGTTAAGATTTGAAATGATACTCAGGAACTACCAGAGAAGATTTGGCTGTGGACTGGCTACAGGCAGAAAAGCACCCTGCAGCTAGGGCTGGAATATAATGCAGATCAATATCCACCCATGAGGAGATGTGACAGGGACTCTATCTTGCCTTAACAACAGAGAACTGTCCCTGCAATTTCCTCAGGTATAAACAGATATTCTCTTCACTAGAAACCAAAGGAATGACTGCAAATACAAACTCAGTTCAACTAAATAAAATTGTTCCAGGGTTAAAATAAGCTTTTTGTTTTTATTTGTGGTTTGTTTCTTTTTGCAAAAACCTCCCTGTCCTAACTCCGATCCAAGTGCTTTTAAAACACCACCACACATTTCTTTATTCCTATCCCTATCATTACCGATCCCAAACATTGAGAGTGAAACAGCACCCTCTGCCTTCAGTTCCTGCTCTACCCTTACCCATCCAGATGTCCATAGATACTCAAAGACCACTTGTCAGGTGTTTTAATCATAAATTCCATGTGCAACATCATATTTTATGCAGAGAACAAGCCTTCATATTGATTTAGCCAAGGGATACTACCAAGCAACCAAAAAGCCAACTTGAATCTCTTTTCTCCAGCAGAGGATGATGGCTTCCTGCTATCTCCAAAAGTACTACCAATCTTTCAGCATCTCAAAAAGTGACACTCATTCACTTCGAGACCATTTCTCCCTTCATATACATTTTGAACTGTTTTGCATAAATCTGCAAAACACTCCCAGCTCATAACTGCATGAAAAAAGAATAAAACTGTGCCACAGAGCTGAAAAATTTTCTCACAGAGAAACAAAATTTTCTCACTGATAACCCTTCATTCAGGTGTTTAAAAGTATCACCAAATGCCACAGCTTCTTTTTCAAAGGCAGTACGTAACCCTTTCTTTCAACAGCAACAGAATTACACAGCAGGTTTGTAGTCAGAGTCTTGCTTCCTCAGAGAAGTATGTTAAGACTCAAAATTACCTCCTTTACAACAGTAGATATATATATAGGCACAGTATATTATTAGCTTAGCAATAAGAAGTCCGCTTTACTCAGACATTAAAAATTCTGCCATAAGAAAAAGAGAAACTTCATAGTGGTGAAGGGCTGTATACTCACATGTCTTTGATGATCTGCAGTCTAAAATATTTAGGCATCTGATCTAGACTGCACTTCTGACCCTTATCCAAATGTTAGTTGCCTACCTGCAATAGCTCTCTGCATGCCACTCTTAAGAAAAGGTCAATTGTATGTTTTTCTTATGCAAGATACAGAGCAGACGACCTACTGTTTTTTGACAGGGGTCCCTCATGCTTTGTGTTTTTAAGCTGTTTCTACATGGAAGTTCTTAAAATGCAGAAAACAGGAAATTTGTGCTGAAATTAGACTTATGAACTAAAGTGTCATAAATTCCTTGTTTGTTAATCATAGGCAGTAAAATATTTCCTGTATTATATTTCGAACAATTTTTTTTTTCTTTATGTGTTGCCAAGTTACTGGAAATTCAAATGTAGAGTGAAAACATTCTTGCATGTGTGTGAAAGTTTACATTCTAGGTCAGCCATATACTCTGACTTCTGGAGTTTGTGACAAAGTAAACACATCAATAAGCCACTCAGATTGGAGACTAATTATTCATTTCATTATAAGCCTGAGGACAGCTAGAAATATAAATGTTCATATAATTCTACTTGGTTGCCTCCTGACTGGCTTTAAGGTGCCAAGTCTGCTGCAGTATAGATTCCAGCCTGTGAATAAGGCAGGGATAAGTAAAATGGGTTATGTTATATATACCAGAACTACAAAATTTCTAGCTTTCCATGTTTTGCTCTCTCTAAAAGACATGCAATAACATATCCATGACTTCTGGCTTGAGGATATGGTGTAGTAGTGGCCCTGGTGGAGTCAGATAATGGTTAGACTTGATGATCTTAAAGGTCTTTTCCAACCATAGTGATACCGTGGCAGTTGTTCTGCTATAGCTGAGCCATCCCAGACCACCCTGGCAGGATAACCTGTGCTGATTATTCTTTCTAATATTCTCACAGAAAGAGCAAAGCAACTCTTCCAAATAAACTGTCTTAACTTAGTTCTAAGTGCTTAAGTGAAGATAAAGGTGATAAGAAGTAGTTCCATAAGCATCCTCACCAAGTTGAAGTCCTCAGCATCTGACCTCCTAGTAGAGCATGTACAAAGGCAATACAGCTTTCTGCTGTACTGCTCAGTTCTCTCTCCCCTAATCAAAATGTGGAACCAGTTCAGCTATTTGACTCACTTCACCTTTAGTATTCTTGGAAAGACACCCAAAAGCATAGTAATTGCTACTGTTATTTACACTTCTCTGTTTCAAAAAAAGTACATCCCTAAAAATGGTTTTCACTTGGGCAACTGCCTATGCATCACACAGTGAATCTACTATTGTCCTAGGGATCAAAACTAATATCCATAACATCAAGGAGAGATAGCTTCCAATGTCATTTTAGCTCTTTGAAAGCCATTCAGTAGATTGTCCTGCATGGTATCAGGAAGGGAGAAGAAATTTGCCTTCAATACAAGAGACTTCTTAAAATTAGCTGACCTCTAAAGGACTCGTTCATTGATCGAGTTGAGGTGATGCGGTCTGCCAAAGACCTTGATGCCTTTTCCTTGGCATACTCCATGTAATGCTGTACAACAAAGTTCCTACTGGTTTTAAAGGAAACTTTTAGTAGTAAAAGATGAAAACATCAATTCAGATATGACTAAATTCTTCTTCTTGGACCTTGCACTGGCGACATGCTTGGGTAAAGATGCAGTACAACATTTCAACATAACTTTCAAGGCCTTGTGTGAGCAGGGAAAGGGAAAAGCTTATAGGGGAGGACACTTGGTAGCACTGGGCTTTTATTACTAAACAGTCACTTTGTAGAAGACAGTCCTGGCAATCTCAACTCACACAAAACAAGAGTGAAGTTATTATTGAAAAGTACTGGAATGCAATCACTTCTAAATAAGGCAAAATAATTTAATTAAAAAAAAAAATATCTTATTTCATCAATAGATCAGACAAAGAGTGACAAAAACTGTCCCTTTACTGAATGAAAGGGGACTATGTTTCCCTATGCATTATGGTCTCTGTGCTCTACCCAATTGCTGAATTTACAAACCTGCTTTCTTTTTTTTGTCACAGCAGATTTGGAATCTGAATCTTGATGCGTTGCTGTCCTGTTATCACTTGCTTTCTCAATACCTTCATCATCTGAAGGATCTAATGAGAAAAAAGAAAAGGTTTTGTTATTGTTTTTCAAATCCATCTCCTATCTTTGCATTCAAAAATAGGGATAAAATCTTCAACTGAAAGGTTGTCACAATAATACAATCTCAAGATTGGCAGTAAGTACAGCTGTAACAGAACTTTTAATCATTTTATAACACTGGTATTTGAAAATCTTCCAAGGAAAAGTCCCAGGTTTCCCCTCCTCTTCACAATATTAAACCTAGCAGGCAAGATATTTATCTTTCTGGAATGCTGCACATGTGATGCCAGCTGCAGCATCACAGGTAGAAACCTCCCTTGAATTAAGCTAAGCAGTGAACAATGAAAGAAGATGCTTTTGGTAAATGACATCTCAGGTCACATGACATCTCTGCATTATCTTGGAACAAGTACAACATAATCGTGGATCCATAGCACTGCATTCATCACATATAATTACAGACGTATCTCAGTGAGCCCCCAAACAAGCAACTGCACTGGTACTGAAGACTGATGGTATTATAGTCCATAGGATCACTGTAAAAATACATCTTTCTTACTAAGTTTGCTGACTTTTCTATCAGAGTTATTCAGCTCCTACTAAACCAAGTCTTGCAAGTGAAGGAAGAACAAAAAAATACATCAAACCAATACACACAAAAACGCACACAAACCCCACCCTAGCCTCGATCTAAAAGCCCCAAATGCTTTACTGACATCAATTATCTGGAAGAGGAAAAATTACAAGATTGGTATAATGTCCTGTTTTATAAAAAAATATGCAGACATTTTCTGCAAATACATTTTAATCGCGTGCCTCTTAGTTCAGTAATAATTAGGCAAAGGCACCATTCCCAAAGTTTAAGCAGAACGCCCACAAGACTAAAAACACTTATGTCTTGAAATAAAACTGTTTAAATTAAGATGTTTCTATTAATTCTCCTCTTCATCTCTTTTATCTACAGAGAGACTATGGGGAAAAAAGTATCCACAGCAAGAGTTTTCTCTAATAGTGCTAAACTAGTGCTTAAGATGCTATATTCTAACACAGAATTTTCTGCTGGGGACTGAATTAATTCCCTGACCATTGCCAGAAGCATTATCATTCATTGAACTGAATAATTAGAACAGAAGAATTAAATTTCTGTATCTGGAATATTTCTACCAAACAGGTACTTACTCATTGTTGCAATCTCCTGTATTCTGAACTCGTAAATTGACAGCTTCAAAATTAAGTTATTTCAAATAAAGAGCAACAGTAAGATTTCTTAAGCATGCACAAGTATGGATGATATAACTACATCTATGGAATCACTAGCTGTGAGCAGAGTAATCTGATGTCCAGGGAACATGAGAGAGGGAGAGTGAAAATCAACTCTGACTGGCATTCCATGATTTCATGTTGAAATAGATACCTATTGAAAAAAGATAAGTGAAAGGATATGTGAACAATATGACAAAGAATTTAAGTGAAAGGTAAGTAAAAGCATATGAAGGGGAAAAAGGAATCTATTCCTTCACAGATGCAACGTTATATATTATATGGCAATAAGGCAGTGGTTTTGAAAATCCTAATGCACCAGAACAAAATGAGTACATACTTGTGCTTGGAAAGATACCATATTGTACCTTCCATTCCTCCTCCCACTTTGAGAAGCTTGTGTAACAGTCAGCATGCTAAAGTAGGGTTGTGACAGCTGTGAAGAGTTCAAAAGTTTGGGAAGTTGAAAGCTAGCAAGTGAAGAAAATCAGGGAACATTTTAGCAGGTTGGATGTTGTGTGTCACAAAATCTTACTCGACAGAGCAGATTCTTGCCAAATTGCAAGAGCTCTAAAAACAGAGCAGCAACTGAGAAGAGAATTTGTTTTCTGTCCAGTACGACTAAGAGACTCCTAAATGAAGGGGTTAGATAAACATGTTAATGAACTTAATTCAGACAAAAATGAATGCCATGGAAGCAATGGAAGCACTTGTCTTCATCCTGCACTGAGATGCAAACATATTTAGAAATTTTAATGGAAATCCACAAAGAGAAGCTCTCACTTTCAAGATCTAGAGCAAACGCTCAAATGCGTGCACCAAGTGCATATTGCAGCTCAGTGGGCATATTTGGTTCCTTCTCTTGGCAGGCACAGACATTGAATCAGCAACTGAATGGGCTGTGGCCACATGAGTGCTAGATCCCATGTGGGGTGAGTGGCTGATGGCAGGGGAAGAACAGGGATATCACTCTTGACAGCCCTTTAGCACAGGCAAGCTGTAACATTAAGCTACTCCTTAAGATGGAGCTAAGTCAACCTCAGAGGACATTAGATGCCTGGCCATTCTGGGATCTCTTCTCAAAGAACATGAGCATAGGAGGTGAAAAGTCTAAATCTCAATCTTACTTGTACAGTAGGAAATATATGACACTAATCTCCATGAATTGCCCTCATGAGCTATTTTCCCTCTCTTCTGAGGAACAAACTGAGTCTGATTCACTCTTCTTCTGAGCTGCCATTTGGATCATAAACAAGAAGAACGAGGAGTCCCAACTACAACTGGAACTTTTGCTAGAAAATCACTGTTACTGTCCCAAGAGTGTTCATCAGATGGTGGCTGAAGGTGAAAACTCTTCTGGGAATGTTTATTGGCCACCAGAAGTAAAAAAGAGAAAGCATTCTGAAGACCACTTTTTTAAAAAAAACAAACCCAACCCAACCAACCATAATCAGTGGTGATATGGATTTACTTTATTATACATTTACTATTAATGCACAAGAAAAATATATCTAGGCCTGTACAGCCTAACAAATGGCAGCACGTGAGGAGGGGAAGAGAGAAAGCTGAAGGTCTGTGAATCTAACAATTTTTTTCCTTATATTATAGCACACGCATCTGACAATCTACTGCGTTCTTTCCTTCTGTTCTCCTGAGGATGTCTGAGTGCTCCTTCGCCACAAGCCTGCCCTACACAGCAATAGCTCCTTCCCTGGCCTATTCCTCTCTGAAGTCACTGACCACTTAAGTCCTCTGGCCACTTTGGAATTTCAGATACGATACTTCATTAGAATTTGAAAAATTACATCATTCAGCATACTCCTGAAAGTTTAAGAAGTGTCTTGGTAACTCAGTGTTACCACTGTGCATTACCCTGGGCTTGTTTCTCTTCGCATTAGCCTTCCCCTAGCAACTTTCTTGTGCTGCATTTTGGTAGGGCAAATTCTGTGTTTGAGAACCCATCACTGACTTTTGTACACGCACCAGCTCCACACCCCCATGGCATGCACTACATTCAAGCACGCTGTGAAGTGATGATATATAAATGAAGTACATCAAAGAAATCAGGACTTATCGCCTCTGTCCCTCTTGCTCATTGTGCTTGAGCCCCAAACACCCATTCCAGAGTGTATCTGTGAATGTCTCACTGAATTGAATTGCTGAGCCAGGTCTTTCTCACTGTATTTACTTCATGCTTGAAATAAATGAGAATTACATGAAATAGATTCAGGGGAAGCTGCCTGTGATCTTTAAGCATTCCTTCTTAAATCCCACTTGGCATGCTCTGAAAGGCAAACAGGAGTCATCTAAGTTTTAAATAACCTCTTCTGTTTCTCATAACTAAAAGACACACTGCAAGCAATAGCAATCTAAAACTGGACAAATGGTTTCCATGATCTGAAATAGCCAGACTAACAATGCACCACCTGTTCACTGCCCATCTGAGTTTTGGACTGTACTTTGTGATGCAACATCCTCCGCTTTCAGCAAGAAGAGAGAGAAGACAAGAGAGAGAAGAGAGAACCAATGTCAAGCTCCAAACTCAACAAACATTTGTGAAAATAGTTCAAATTTGAATGTCTTTCTAGTGTACCAGAGTATTCTTATTTCATACAACAGGAGAACTTTTTTTTTTAATCTGTTCCAGAAACAGCCACTCACATCCCAGTCAAGACCACAGCTAGTTTCAAGCTCTGATAGTTTGTGACACCATGTCAGCTCCTGTGATGACAGAGGTATTTTGTTGTGGGCATCACAGTACCACAGGCCAGACTCTGCCAACCATGCTCACATTAAACAGTGTACATTCCTCTGCAAATAGTTACACCTTGATGTCAGCAGGATTATTAAAAAAAAATAAATCCTAACTTGATGTGAATAAATGCAGAAGCACCTAGCTCACAAGTCCCAACCACATCTGTATCAGAGCAGTACTTCTTGCCCTGCTTTGAGGTGTCGGGCTGCTCAGGAGACTCCTCTCTGTCAGAACAGGAGAGAGCACAAATCCTTCCTTAATAAGAAACTGGCAGAAATGCAGAACCTAATTGATTAATACAACTTTGACTTTCATCTCCCTTGTGGTGCAAATGATCAGGCAGGCAGGCGCTGACAGAATATGCTGCTGAAGGGGTGATGTTGTTCATTGCAGCAATCCTCTGCATCTGCTTCCCTGCGACGTATGGACCTTATGCAACCACAGGGTCATCAAAGACATCTGAACGATCACGTAATGCTCTTGACATAGAAAAATAAAAGTGAATTCCAAAGCTCTTCATGTTTCTTCTTTTGGTGTTACATCAGCAGCATGGCTCATACTAATGGGCTTCCCAGTCATTAATTACTTATGTTTGATTTTATTTTGAACCATGCTGAAATAGAAAAAGCCATTTATGCTTAACACACACACACACATATGTAAGACTTTCTCATTTATTATATTGATCACTATCTAAAATCATTCAGTGCAATGGTTTCTAACTTCTTTCAAATTTGATAAAAACACATGCCCATCAATATGAATACTAAATATATACATATATACACCTATAATAATACACACATACCTGAATATTTATACACATGTACATAAGTAAATAAGCACCTTTACTAACTCATATATTCACGAAGAATGCACATTTGCTTGGTTATTTATACTAGTATTTTTAAATGCAGACATGACTATAATGATTTAGGAGGTAATGATATGTGCTTTGATGTGAATGGTTTTTTTTTTGTTCATACAAAAATGCTAGTATGTACAAATTTGTGTTTGCTAGGCTGATTCACCATCACTGGGACTTCTGACCTTCACATGCCACTTTTCTACTCCAAGGTGATTATTAAAGCAGTTAATAGTGACCACAACACAAATAATTAATTCTTATAAGGACTAAGGCTGACTAAAAAAGTTAAACTCTTCTAGGCAGCATACTTCCAAATGCCCCAATATAAAGAAAAGTTACAACTAAAACAGGAAGAAAAAATAATCTTAACATTTTTTTTGAAAATGCAACCTGTGGTTCAAGCCAGGCTACGATGGAAATAAAGTTAAAGGAAGCGGGGAGGGGAGAGGAGGGAAGGGGAGGCGAGAGGAGAGGGAGGTTTGAGAGAAAGGAGGCATGGTGCTTACAACTCTTCATAATACGGCAACAAAGAACATGTAATTAAAAAGAAAGCTCAGAATAGAAAAATATTCTTTTGCATACATCATACCCAAATTGGAAATTATTTCCAATAGTTTGGGTTTTTTTTTCAGGTTTTTTAAGTGAGATTAGACATCTATTTGCTTGTTTGTTTGGGGTTTTTTTAAGTGAAATTAGACATCCATTTGGTATCCAGAAGACCCCCAGTGACACAGGCCAGTATGGGACAAGTTTATTTCTTACCATTAAACTAATACCTGTGACAGAATTTGGAGGGAACCTGCCTTATGCGTCCATGAGGGAGACTCCCTCAACTTTTATTTGGCATATCTGGCACTGCCCGCAGTCAGAGACACATGCCAGGTCAAAAGAGTATCTGGGTTTGAACAGAAATCACTGCTTTTCCCCCTATGCTCCCATCAAGGCTACATTATCAGTACTAAAGTAGAATTACTTATATGAAAACAATGTCCGTAGGCAATTTATTATTCCCCACCCCCAACTTCCATTCTGAAACCAGACTTCAAATAAAGCCTGTGTTTTCTGAATTTTAACAAAAAGCCCTGTACACTATGGAAATAGGTTTTATATTTGTTATGCTCTGTTTCTAGTTTTAGATAGGTAACAGCTAACAGGAAAGTATGTGCTTGTTGTTACTCTGTAGTGGGCATACTTCACTCAGTTTGGGTATATTATGATGGATTAATTTCAGGCTGCTGTGCAGGCTATGCTTTTATTTATAGGTTGATTAAACAGTACTGATCTGTGTTCATTAGTCCAGGGGAAAAGTATTTCTCAGGGCTCCCAGCTTTAAATTCAGCAGATTGAAAAATATTTGATGCTAAGTAAAATGCCAAGTGCATTGGGCACATCTCAATTTTTTTCTTAATTGCCTTTTTAGATTCCTTTTCTTTGGGAGGACAGGAGGAAAAGGGCAGGGAGGACATCAGGGAAAAGAATAAAATTGAAGTCTGAAACTTCATTATTATTTGCATAGTTTTGCTGCTAAAAACTGGCCTAAATCTTCAGTGAATCCAATTAAGTAATCTTAATGTCAATGCACTACTTCATTGTTGGGTTTTTTTACTGCATCTCCGTGCATGTTCCATCAGGTACGCACAGTGCAAGGTCAATTCATTTTCTGTACAATGTAACAGCTGTCAGCAAAATTAGCTCTCAGGTTCATCCCTGTTCAGTTGTGAGGCCTCCTCTCACCACAGTTGTGCTGATCACAGTAATTGGGCTAAAAGTGGTGATGACAGTATTTTAACATACCACTACAGGATCTCTCCTGAAGGCAGCAGGAAACATGAAGCTCCGGCAGGTCCTGCCATGCTGCCCCACCAGGATCCAAAGGAACAGATGAGGTCTCTCAAATAAAAAGGCCTGGCTGAGGGGCTCGTTAATTAACAAAATAGGATAAACATTTAAAATATTTTAAAGCACTCCAAGCTCAACTACTTCCCTGACAAAAGGGAAATGTTCTGCACAGCAGTGAGAGAAGCAGGTACAGAAACCAGTGGTGCACGGAAGCAGCAGGCAAGTAACAGATCAAACTGCCTCCTGGACAGATACTAAATTACTCATCAGTGTCCAATTGGCACTGCTAATCCCAAAAGGAAAATTTCTTTCATGACTACCAGGGCAATCCTCTCTAAATTCCCTCTCTGTAGACAATGGACAGCTTTGAATATTCCTGTTGAGAAGCCTAAGCTCAGATACCCTGGAGCCCACGGTGTAAAGCCAACTGGCCATGCAATAGCTATGAAGTTCTGTGAACCTTCAGACCAGCCACGTGGAATGGCTAAGAATGCAAATTTTATTATTAATACAGTTCTTCAGACCAGCTGCTGGCACTTACCATGACTATACTTTACAAATTTCTAGTAAAAGAGGTAAAATGTTATTTACAAAAGAAAGCTGTTCTTGGGGAAGATCACCATATAACCACTGCATCAAAAATAGCTAGAACAGCTATTTGTCAGTATGCTCTTCATTTCTCAAATTGCTCTGACTAAATTAGAAAGTATCTGCTGGCACCCCCAGTAAGAGAAATAATTCTCCCCATCACAGGCATGCTTCATCTGCAGTGGCATGACAGAGAAATCCAGATGACAGATTATAGAAAGAAAAAACCCAACCCCATTCCCTTATACCTCCTTGAATAAGAATTAGCTAAATCATTTTAAGCAGTATAGTAAAACAAGATTTAGTCTTAAAAATCAGTAAGAGAACGTACATACTGACAGGTAATGAAAAATGAATATTTAATTGCATCAAAAGACATAATACCACAGCTCAGTGGAAAACGTTGATGTAAGGAAGAATGACAGCATGGCTAAGCAGAGTGCTACTTCAAAAATTATGAGGATGTTTCCTCTCTTTTTTTCGCATTTTAGTTTTTGCAACTCCAGTTTTAAAACACTGATTAAAGTTTTCATACTTTTCTCACTAGGGTCATGAATCAAATCAAGGCCTTAAAATGCTTGTGTATTTTGACCATTTGGAAGTAAAAACTGTGAATGAACTGGTATCTGTTATTGTTACCAGTAGGTAAGAAGTTGCAAGTGAAGCTCTTTTGCAGGTGACTACTAGTAAAGCTTCTGTCCCTTTGTCAGCTTTGCCTGTCAGCCTGCTGCAGACCAGAGCTGCCTCTCTGCCTGAGCTGAGATAATCCCCATGGTAATTACAAGCGGTGCTGGTGCTCCATCATTCCAAACCAGCCACAGACCCCCAAGGGATGGACACTGTTTTCACATCAATATGAACTAAGGACTCATATCTGTGAGGATGCCTTGAACTGCAGACTGTACCTGCCAGGGTACTTTTAAAAAGGTATTTGAAAGTGTACTTGTGTGGCATACTTGAAGGACATACAGTATGTGATTGAACAGAAACAGACTCAGTCCTATCAAAGAATAAAAAGTGCTTCTATTTTGTCCCATTATGTAACATTCAGACAGCATTAGCTCCTTCCCAGTCCATCCAGCCTAAGCCAGTGCCAAGCCAGAGTTTCTTGCAATCTGTAGGAATTCCCTCTAATAGTTTCTAAGTATTGGCAATAGTTTGTATTACAAAGCCAGCACTCTTACAAAAATATAAACCCTTTTCCTGGGCAGTTCAGAAGGCAAGCCTGTTACAAACAACTTTTTTTCCCCCAGTAAATCTGGTGACATGACATTGAGTTTAGGTCCCTCTTTCTTACACTGAGTGGCATTTTAAATTAAAATCACTGACCGCTCAAGCAAAAAAAGAACAGGTCTTAATGGAATAATATCAAATTAATTTTCACTATGTCATTGTCTGTGATGGGGTAAAAAAAAATTAGTACACAGACATAACTATCTGCCATTCAAAGGATCCCCCACAGAACATTTTTAATAACTACCTGTTCTTTCTCCTTTATTTTTAACACTTCCTGTTCAATATTCAAAATGGGTACTTCCAAACTCAATTTTGACACATCTTAACTTGCTGACTGGGAGTGAACCAAAAGGGTATACAAAAGGGCATATGGGAGAACAAGACCAGAGGAAATTCTCTGCTGTGCACAGGCAAGCACAGAAGAATAAATTTTACATGATCAAGGTTAGGCCCAGCTTTTAGTACAGCTACAACACATACCTATTCATAATTTCATAGAATCGTAGAATACCAGGTTGGAAGGGACACGAAGGATCATCTAGTCCAACCTTTTAAGGTAAAGTGTGTGTGTGTGTGTATATATATATATAGATAGATATAGATATATACATATATGTAGTTTAAATGAGCTAGCCCAGCACCCTGTCAAGCTGAGTCTTAAAAGTGTCCAGTGTAGGGGAATCCACCACTTCCCTTGGAAGATTATTCCAATGTCTAATTGCTCTCATGGTGAAAAATTTTCTTCTGCAGTCCAATTAGAATCTCCCCAGGAGTAACTTGTACCTATTACCCCTTGTCTTTTCCATTTGACTCCATGTAAAAAGGGAGGCTCCTCTTCTTGGTAGCCACATTTTATTTTCATACATTGCTTTATAAGACAGAAACATATTAGAGAAATCACAGAAAGTTACTGATTAGATGTAAAAGTAGTAGGCCAACCTACTTCTAATGAAAAAAAGCCCCTTCATTTTCTGCAATGCAAGGGTTGAACTTGACATCCTATTGCTGTTTCGAACAAGAAATAACAGCATCACCAAGGTAAGAAGGGAGAACTTGATATTCATTTAGTGACTGTTGTTTCAGAACCCATGGAACACAAAGGACAAACACAAAGATTTGACATGTTAGGAATATGACAGGCTCTTTTATTGTTTCACATCAAACTTAATTTCTTCATGATGGGCCTGCCAAACAAGAGCAACCAGAGCCTGAAGATACAATAATACATCTGCAGAGTACAAGTCAGTTCTGCTGTTTGCTCTAGCACCCTTTGACAATGAAACCAAGAGTGAAGGCTCAGATGACATCCACAAGTCACTGCAGTCGCCTCATTACCCTTTCTTTTGCTCTTTCAAAAAGCATCCTTTATGCTGAAATTTCCAGCAATCTCCTTAAATCTCCAAATTCAGTTTAAAAGTGTATTCCTAGAGAGATGGGGAAGTGGGAGACTCTTTTGTTTCTAAGTAGCATTGTTTTTGGCCGTTTACAAATCTACTGGATGAACATTACAAAATTAAATACTTAACCTTGTTAAAAGAGCTTCTCTGCCTGACAGATGCCAGGCATTATATACTCTACAGTCACATTTTAAACCACTCCAAAGGATGCCAGGAATACTGTGCAATGGTTTTTGATGGTAAAAGGACACTTTATTCCACTCTGAAAAGTAGGAGAATGCAGCAAGCCAAAATGCAGTTGACCATGTTGGAAATTGGCTGAGACATTACGGTTCACATATCTCACCTTGCAAAATACTCCACAGAATCTTTAGACAAGTAAAAGTGCTTAGGAATTTGGGTTTAATCAAAAGGAAAACCAGTTCACCAATACTAGCTATAGAAACACATGACTGTATGAGTGGGAACTCTACAAGGCTGGCTTGAAATGGCTATTGATCCCAACAGAGGCATCTGAGAGAGCAAACAGCCTGGGCTCTGGAAACTCAAATCATTCCAGAGGAAACACTATCAAGGAAGGCTGGGTAGTCCAAGAGGAAAACTGTCTACAAAGAAGCAGGAAGACCATCCAGCATCATAAACCACAAGTTATGAGCCTAGGAAAAGCTAGACACAAACTAGAGCCTGACTCTCTACTACGCCTCTCACTTGGTGAAGTAAAAACGCATGCAAAAGCCATCCTAAAGACAGGCTGACTGTACACAGCTATCAGACAAAATCCTGTTCCATTCACCTTGAAGAACCAATACAGTAACTCTTAAATCCTTTTCCTCTCCTTTCAGGAAGTTGGCATTACTTGGGTTGGTCAATAGCACTGCTCTCTAAAAGCCTCCTCAGAAATGAACATTCTCTCCCCAAAGCCACACAGCACATTATTTGTGTAAGCAAGAAACTACCCCTTCTCCAAAATCTTCATACAGGAGAAGCACATGTCACAGCTCCTGGCAAAGTCTGACTATTCCTGTGCATTAAGACCCACCAAGCACTGTGATTCCTCCTTCTTTTTCTCAGAACTACTGATCTATCATGTATGGAAACTGCTATAGCAATTTATTGCAGAGAGTGAAGAGTACCAGCTCATGCTGTACATAGTCTCTCCCTTTTTCTCATGTCCTTCATGCTCTGGATAAGGGGATCTGTGGTGATTTCAATATCCTGGCATTGGCAAGACAGGCCAAAGCAGCAGTGGCACTGTGGAGTTGGAATCGGTTGGGTTAGTTGGGATCACATCAGGGTACCACCCTGGAGTGAAGATAACATGATGCTATCGGGGTTGAATGATGTTGGTATCATGTACTTTTATAATTTCATTACTTACACAGTGCTAGTATGTCACTCAACATTTGTCTATCTGGAGGCAGATTCATTCATTTTTTGGGTCCTCTTTCTAAATTCAAACATCAGCATCATTCTTTTGTTCTAACAGCCACTCCTAACAAACGTTTATTCTGTTAATGAGGAAGAAATAGGTAAATTGGGAAGAAAGAGGAACTTGGATAAATCCATAAAACTACTTAATGGGTGGGCTCTAGCTCAGGTCTGACTATGAGCATTTTGTCCAGGAATGTAGTATGGTCCCAGATGTGAATCTCCCTTAATACTGCAGGAGATTCACATTTTCTACTGTTCTTTCACCATCTTGGGAAGCAGTAGTGGCTCATAGATGTAGTTCTTGTGAAGGTAACACACAGAGTCTGGCTGATCCTGTGGACCTCAAGCCAATAGATCATGATAAAATTACACAATGGAACTTGCCAAAAATAGTAGGCTACAGTTAAAAAAAAATATATAGCACACTTCACAAAAACTTAATAGCCCAAATTATTGTTCACAGATACACATTGCTACTTTACTGACCACTGATATAATTCACGCCTTTTTGGCTTGTGTATATTTTGCAGACATACACATTTATAGAATTAGGTTATCACAGTCATGATGTTTTCTCAGGTTTTCTCTGAACACTGAAAATCGCACGCATGTATATAATGTAGCATATACTTAGATATATGTCATCAACCACAAATTTATTCCACTGAAGAACAATACTTCAAACAAGCTTTTATCCCAACTCTCCTACACGTCTTAACACAGATAGTGAGAGAAGACATTTTGAGTTGCTCAGATTTCTGCAGCTTTTTTTATTCAGAAGTCTTCATATGACATAGCAGTATCAGGTCCCTGTTTGACAGAGTATCAAGTTGACTCATATCAAGTTAAACTCTCCTTCAGGTTAGGAACAAAATACCCTGACATGTTGCCACATAGAGTGGCAAATTCCCCGGATTATAAAACATCTGTTGAAAGCAGTTCCCTATCTAAGGCCCAAGGGTTTCTATGTTTCTATGCCTCCTACTCTCACTTCGTCCTCTGCATATACTACACATTTCTCTGCCATGTGGTCTCTGATATTGCAGGTTGTGCTGCCCTTTCAAGCTACCCTGGCATCTCAAATTTATATGGTATCAGGATATACATTTGCAGATTTAACTCACTTTTCCAAAAAGTCTTACTGTAAGAGCAAGTGAAAGGAAGGGTAAATTCTCGTAGACAGAAGCTTTTAGGGAAATACTACACACTCAGCTTCATTAAGGTTTCTGAGAGGAGGAAAGGCGACAGGCTTTTCATCTGTGTTAGTGCTCTCTATTTAAGACTAGCAGTTACAATGCTCCTCTGTACAGATCTGTTGTGAACATGCAGCTCATTTGTCTAATGATCAAATAAAGCACATTATGATTCGATCAGTGACAACTGGCATAAAAACAGAGCTCATACCTACATTCATTTGCTGAAAGCAGACGGTTGATTGCTTTTCTGTCCTTTTATGTTGCAGTCCTGTTCCCTTAGATCCTCTTTTTGTGGAGAGTGACATGCTGGGAGGTCAGTTTTCTGACAAGGTCATCTGCCTTCAGAGTATGAAGAGAACTGCATGGAAAGTGGGTTGGGCTATATTTAGAGTTTGGTCCAACTCCATGCCAAGGTCCCCCCGCTGTCTCCCTCTTGCAGCACCGTCTCAGGTCTATTCTTGCAGATTCTCAGCCCACACAACACATGAGGAAAGGAAAGTCACTCTGAGCTACTACTGTATCGAGGTTTTTGCAATTCGCTAAAAACAAGCGGATCAGGAGCTCAGATGAGAACTCCTTAAATCCCTCACTCTTCCAGCATTTATTTATTTCAAGAGGATTTTCCCCTTTCAAGCAAATAAGGAGAGGACACTGCCTGGGATATAGCAAAAAAATAGTCTCCTGAGCTAAGGTAAGCTTGCTTCATTTTTGTATTTTCATCATAATTAAGAGAGCAATTGATAATGACAGATCAGATATGCTTTTTTTCTGCTAGACCACTTCTGCATGTCAGCAGTAAGGGTTTTTTTTGGATAATGAAATTCTCAATTTCAAAACATAAATTTTCATTATCACTGTCTAAAGAAAATCAGAAATTAAAAGGATCTCAGCATGTGCAAATGAATATACCTTGTCTGATTTTACCTGTTCAAATTAATGTGAAAAGCACACAGCTATGCCCATAGACTGAAAAGTAAGAGAAAAACAGATATGTGACTGTATACATAATAATTACATATATAGATATGCATTTAGTTATGCTGAGGGGTGTTTTATCCATATTATTTTGTGTAATATGAGAAAGTATGGCTTCAGGATTGTAATATAGGGCTGCTGCAAATAGCACAGATATATATTAAGGGAAAAAAAAAAAAAGAAAAACAGAAAAAAAAAAGAAGAGATGAACACATGCTCAAATCCCTTTACAGTTCCAAAGAAGTTGCTCAGCTTCAGCCAGAGTAAAGGCAGGATTAAATACCATGTTGAATTTGGTCTCCTTTCCTCTGAATGTTTTGCACTGGTCCTGCATTGATTCTCCTTTTAAAATGACAATATGCCTTAACAGTTTTCCTCAGCACCATCTTAAACTGTTGTGATTCTTAAGGGGGGCGGGGGGGGGAACCTGGACAGAGTACAGCATGGCATGCTTGTCTGTAAGGAGATCCTAACACACTTCAGGTCACATGGACATAACGATACTGTGGTGTGAACTCCAACATGAGGAGATTGTTATCATGTAAAGACACTCTGGAGCCACAGATTTAGCACTGGCACATGCACACATAGCTTCCTGAAAGGCAAACACAGAGGAATGGTAACCTGAAGAAACATAGTAGAAAGATCCACTTTACCCAAAGGTCCAGACACTGATGCGACAGAACCAAAATGTTCTTCATAACAAAAACACCATGGAAAAGTCTCAGAAGAAATATCTGAGGAAAGGCAAATGGGCTCTAGATTAACAGTAAGCAAAGGACAAAAGAGGTCATTAAGTCACTGGGAGTTCATCTAAGCCATGACAGCTGGGTGAATTCCTGTACTTAGTTCAGGTCATCACATATCTGCTGGTTAAGTAATGCCATCCATCAGGCTGAAAAAGTAAAAGATTACAAGGTGGCAAAAGTCTTACCTGCTGAAGATACTTTTTTTTTTTGCTACTCTCAACTCTGTAGAAGATGATCTAATCTTCTTTTCCTTCTGTGGTTTTTTTTTTTGAGTGGTAATTTCTGCTCAGAGTATTGAGTGTTAAGTTTACTTTGAGGGTGTAATAAACACCATCCATTTCACAGAAAATACCTTTCTGGTAATCATAAGACTCTTTAAAAAATAATAATTAAGACAACATGTTGTGGAAACAACTTAGGCTGTGATGTGTGATAATTCAGATTCATCCAGAAGGTTTCTATTGCAAGAACTCAAAGAAGAGGCTGTTATGGGAGAGTAAGTTAGGTACTGCAAATACTTTCATCAAGTTCATCAGTAAATAAAAGGATTCAGAGTATAAAAGTAACTAGTACAGCCTAAGATTGGCAACAACCTTTCAACACTGATAGAAAAGAGGAGAAACAAATACATCTCTAAATTTTTTACTTGGTCAGGTTATGCCTCCAATTATTGCTTAATGAATCCACTTAGTTTTTGTGACACTGTGGCACTATTCTCCACTTTCGTGTGGGAAGATGTTTCCCCGTCAATGTTAAAGACATTGTGGGGGTGGGAGGTGGCTTAAAATAAAGAAGCATGAGTGTGACTGTAGCCTACAAATACAGCATTCACAAAGACCTCTCCTGGCAGAGGCACAGGAGAGCTGCTGCATCCCTGTGACAGTCAGGGACTGTCCTCTTTTCCAGGGAGGGTCATCCCATCTTCCACACAGGAGCTGAGCCTAAAAGGTCTCTGTCACTCAAACCAATGAGAGGTTTGTTGGCATACAGGTGACAGCACAACAGCAATGGAAAAGGGCAGCACCACTGTGATGATAAATATGAACATGGCATTAGTGGAAGATGCTACGGAGAAGCAGATCTGAGTGAATAGGCCTCATAGCATAGAGGAACCTAAATCTGCTTCTAAGCTCTTTCTGGTTGGGGTCGATCCTGCTTGATAAGATCCTCCTCTTTCTGTTCTCTCTCCTCCATTATAAATTTTCAGCACCAGCATAAGACCTCTATTGGTAGTGATGTGCACATCGTTGTGGAGGCCACTACAGAAGGGGGAAAAAAAAATTAGAAGGAGGAAAGGATATTTATTTCTTCCCCTAATGCAGAAAAGAAAGACTGAAATCTTTTGTTTCTACTTGGGGGGCTCAGATGAGGCTGAAATCCACTTTTCTCACTGGGGGTGGGAGGGCATGGCTCTATGTGTTCACTAACTTCCTGCATGAAGTTGTGGATGATGAGGAAGACGAGGCTTGGGTGATGATATATGCTGCCAGCTGGCCAGGCAAAGCTCCAAGAGGACATTTACAAGCTCCTGACATTGGCACTGTCACCCTCAGCTGACAGGTGCAAGCAAGGCCAGAGCCAGATGGCTAAATCCAAACAGCACCAGGGGTATGAGTAATTCCTACCAGTAGTCAGATCCTTACTACTGCTTACTGTATTTATGTTCCTTCTTGGGGGCTTTCTCCAAACAGCAAACGATGCTGGGATTTTCCTACCTCCCTGCTATCCCTTGGACAAACTGGACTAACAGAAACAAGCTGGGGTTTTGAGAGGAGTCAAAGTGTACCTCAATTCATCCTGAAACAGGTACCTTTGGCAAGAGGCCTTGTCAGATGCTACAGTATCACTGGCACGTGGCTCTGTAGTCAGCCAGTGGGACCTCAGACTGACCATCACTATCATTGCATAGCTGGTGCTACAGCCAACATCTGGCCAGGGACACCCAGAAGGGGATGGAAGAGACTGTGAGAAGGGTGAAGGTGGCATCTAGAGAGTCAGTCCAAGAATATCTGGGTACAGTTCTCTGCATGTATGCCTGCATGAGGAGCTAACGCAATGTTCGATCTGAAAATAACAGAGACATTTCTGCACAGAAATTCTCTTTCAAAACCTTTCATGATTGTTATCATGAAGGTACTTTCCAGGAAGGAAGTAACAGAGGATGATGTGCCAATATGTGCTGTATAGTGAAGAGGGATAGTCATGGGCGCAGAAAAAACACAAAACTATAGTTAAGCAAACAGTTAATTAAATCATTGTAGCAATTCTGCTAAAGAATATTTTCCCTTGATACTTACTGGTGACAGGGAAGAGGAAGGAAATCAAAGTTCATACTTGCAACAAGCCACACAGCCTCAAGCTTTGTCTGACCTGCTTTCACAAATCCATCTCCCAAAAATAGGTGGAAAAAACCCAACAGAACTTTTCCATAGGGTACCCTGTTGTATTTTGCTCTCTGCAGCAGAGGTATAGTAATATCTTGTTGCAGGAAACAGTCTGATCTGAGGTGAGGAAAAACCTCAGCACACTGTGTTTTCTTTCAGTCTGATAGAGTGTTGGGACTAATGGAAAGAAGTTCAACACTGGTTTTTACATTTTGCATTAGAAAATACTGCTTTTAACTGTGGCAAATTCATTCTTGTCCACCCAAAGCACAATAAAGTTTCACGCTCACATCTATGCAGAACAAAGCACAGGAAAAAAAAAATCTACTTGAAGATTTAAGTATTCTACAGGCCTGAAGTACCATGTTGTTTTGCAGCTGCAACTGCCATCTCCAAACTGGTGAAAACTAGAGGGAGACCATCTTACTTCAGTGGTAATTCAGGATTGGTACACAACCCATTCACGTGAGATAAGGTCTGCTGTGCACAGCCTCCACATTCAAACGGGAACCTGGGGTCTTCTCAGTGCAGAGGAAGGGGCGGCAGAAGAAACGGCCCCACCTGACCTTAGACATTTACCAACAGTGCAACTGATGACACAGTGGATGCAGCCTGTTTTCCCCTGGTCACATCTCCATCTCTCTCTCTTGCAGTCATGAAAATACACATACATATGTGCACACCTTCATACCGAGAAATGACAAAGTTGCAGGAGGTAGAGACTCACTCTCTATCCATTAACAGCAAAACATAGTATTTTAGTCTAAGATGAAGCATCTCCCTTGAAAAATGCATTTGTTTTATATGGACTTTCAGTTTGCCTAGATGAAATGAAACTATGACAGCTTTGCCTAAAAATGATAATGAGAATGACATTAAACAACTGAAAGCAGTTTAACTGGGATGTTATAAAACAGCATGCAGGGATATGAGACAGCATGTGCATACCCAGAGCAGTGGTGGTTATCTGTACTTGTAACACGCTTTCAAAAGTATTTAAAAATTGAGGACATACAGCTAGCCACTTGCACACGCTGTTTTCTCATTTTCATAGAGCTGTTTCCAACTCCAAGTTTAGTGACAGCTACAGAAGGAAGCTGAAAACAGAGTGCTCCAGCGAGGCGCACATTTCTTACAGCAGTGATGCAGGTACTCAGCATGCTCATGGAAAGACTTTTGCTCTCTCAGGGGAGCTCACCAGGAGCTGGGTGCCCGGGAAAGCCATGGCTGTGCTTTGCTAAAGCGGTTTCCTTATAATTGGTATATGCACGGCTTTCTACTGCTCTGTGACATCTGTCAAGGAAAAGTACTACATGCAAAGCTAGATTGTACCGGGACATTTCATCTGAAGATGAAGGTGGTTAACTTTAAAACAATTCCCAATGAAAATCCCACCTGTACAATGTGTCATAGTCATGCAGGGGGAAATAGTTCAAAACGGGATTATACAAAACTATAATGCAAATTTATTATCTTCCATTACATAAGCCTAAATTCTTTCAATCGAAGCAAATTCATAGTGTTCACTGCTGGGGCTAAAACACCACAGAAAGTAATCCAATAACACTGCATTCTTTTGTCTCAAACATCAGAGAATGAAAGTGCATATGCACAGCTGCAAAACTGTAAATCACAGCTTTACATAAAATGAAACATGGACTAAACACAGTCCTGTTAAAATAAATCCTTGGAGGTGAACTTTTCCATTTTTCACTCATAATTAGCCTTTTAGCATACCAACCTGTGCCTCAGGCATTCACTTGAGCAGGAAAACAGTGTCCAATCTCTAGGACACATTAAAAAAAAATCAGTATTGATAACACGATTCTGTTTAGCACAGTACTTGTGCAATTTTCTTTACCACTAATAATGTTGCAGAAGAATAGAAGAGCAAAGGATAAAAAGAATGCAAAGTAATCTCAAAATGAATGACAAGTGTTTTAGATACTCTCCCTAAAGAGGGGATTTAAAAACCATGTACAGAATATAGCGAAAAATAGGCATTTTACCTCAAGCCTTGTTTGTCTTCAAGAACACTCAAATTAAATAGAAAATGAGTGGCAGCCATTCTTCTTGTTACTATGTCTTATTCTGCTAACATAACAGTTAGAGATGTCATCTACTTCAACTTGATGCGTATGTCATCTGTCTACTCACACAATACCTGCCTAAAAGTGTGGGAAGACAAGGAAATCCCAAGTGGGGCAGTACAGGATGAAGCTCATCAGTATACAAGATACAAGAAAAAGGAAGGGTTGAGATGATGCATCAGGATGCTCAAGCACATGCTGTTGCTATGCAGTTTGTCTCATGCAGCCAAGCCAATGGGCTGCATGTTCCCCACTGTGCGTTCACCCATTGACCAGCACTAGCCCACTTAGCAGGAGAGACAGCTCAGGTTGTGATGAAGTTTCTTGATATAGACAAGTACACATCAAGATACTGAAACTGTAAGACCTCTCAACTCCTCTGCAACAGGAAACCTGAGACTCCTGATGAAAAAGTGAGCATTTGCTCCCCCCCACGCCAACTTTCATCTGACCTCCAGCTGTCTCAAGTGGACAACATGTAGTCTAATTATAGGTTGATTGAGTCTTCCCCAGAGATTGTCCCCTTACGTGGGCATAAAATCTCATGAATCTCTTTCAGAGCACAGATTGTCCTCCATTTTAGACTCTTCTATTCAACCATAAATGTGCAAGGCAGACTCCCCATCAAGCTTGCTCCTCAACAGTGAAACAAAAAGGAAGAAATGCCAGGTTTTATTACGCAATGCAGGGTATGGAGTGACCACTGGAGAAAGTACAGAATCACAGAATGGTTTGGGTTGAAAGGGACCTTAAAGATCATTCAGTTCCAACCACACTGTCATTGCTAGCTTCTTCTCTACTGCCCTTTTCCATGATGAGTCACTTAAAAAAAGATGTTAACACTGAAGACTTTTATTACTGAAAGTGCAAAGCTGAGCAGTTTCATACTTTACAACTGTTGAGGATTGCACTGGTTTTGTCTGGGGTAGAGCTATTTTTTTACATATATGAGTTGATAAGCTGTATTTTCTTTGCACTTTGTGTACATACCCACTACACGTGGTCAGAAAAGGGAATCCCAGAGAATTTATTTGGATGGAATCCTAGAGAATTTATTTGGATGGAAGCCACAGAATCACAGAATGTTAAGTGTTGGAAGGTACCTCGAAAGATCATCTAGCCCAACCCCCCTGCCAGAGCAGGATCACCTAGAGCAGGTCACATAGGAATGCATCCAGGCGGGTTTTAAGTCAGATGCATGTATGTGATTTGTTTTATAAGAGAGCTTAGGAGTACACATTTCTACATCTGATAAGGACTGCTTGGCCTTTAGCAAATTGCTAGCACTTCTTCCACCTCAGTTTGTCCTACTGAAAAAAAATAAGATGCAGAAATATCCCTTACTGGGGTGTTTTGGAACAAAAATAACATACATAAGGTACTATGGAATTCTTGAAGAAAGTGCTATAGTAGAATAAAATAATAGATGCTCATTATATTCAAACAGAATGGACATGAAGTCCCTTCCTTTAACCCTTGAAAAAGCATCAGTGTTTAAAAAAATGTTTTCTAGAATACAAACCAGTTACATTAATATAATTACGATGAAAAACAAACTTGGGGCTCATTCTGTCAGAGAGACACAACTCAGTGGGATCCCTTTTAATCTGGAGCTACTCTTCTCCAGTCTCAGTATTGTGAGCCACAAGCAAAGACTTCTTTGCTGTGTCTTTGCTATTCAGCAGCTTCTGGGAGAGTGTCTTGACAGGAAGCAAGAGAATGATAAGGGTTAGCCCTATCCAAAGGGTTTCACTACTGCATCCAGCTCAAGGACAAACCGATGACAGACTATGTAAATCCGGGGTCAGAATATATACGTTATGGGAGAGACAGAAGCAGTGCTTTATCTAGGCTCTGAAGTCTCAACTCTGGAGACAGGCTCATAAGGCAGATGTCCTCTGGTATCCCATGCATATGAATTCTTCATTCAAAACCCTGTTGGAAAACAGTCTCCTTCCACTTAATTTACAGTAGAATTGCTGATAAGGAAACTCCGCTGTAGGATAACATTACCCACAGCACAACACAGATGAGATAGGTAGCACATCTGCAGAGGGGAGATTGGTGTCTTAACCAAAGTTACAGAAAACAGCAATTGTGAAAAAATCCAAGTCCTACAATATGGAAAACAGCACAGCTCTCAAATCAGAGGTACTTTGTCTCTGTCTTTGGCAGTAGAATGAATGGCTATACACAGTTAATTGTATCAAACAGAGCCCAGCATAGCAATAAAAAAAAAAAAAAATCCTATGTAGTGTCATAGTAATTTTAACCTTTTGTTTATTTTTTTAAAACTGAACTAATTACTTAGCTCAACTATAGTCAGGACTGGAAGGCTGCACCAGGACTATAATGACAGTAAAACCCTGGGGAACAATTTTGATTATAGTGGAGGTTTCAGCTGACTACATTTTAATTAATCAGAGTAGTACAGCACTCTGAATTCCCAGGTATCCCATTTCAACCTGCAGACTAACATGACTTGTTTTAGTGCATATTTTAACATTGTTCGAATAAATTCTTCAACAGTTCTTTTAAGTCTCAGAGGTAATCTAATTTCTCTTTTATTTTTACTATGGAGGCTTTCAATAGGCATTTCACCTCTAAATCACTAAAATGATGTGGCTGTTGAATGCCAAAAATAGACTCAGAAACCAAATATCTCTTCAATGCTTTCATTAATTAAAAGCACAGCACATTTTCTAGTTACAAAGTTTTTTTCATATTGATAAGGCTATTTTATTTTAAAATAGGTCTCTATTATAACAAAGACAAGCCACAGATAAAAAGCTCAGCAGTGAGACAGAATAATAGTATTATAGATCATCCACTACAGGATAAACATATAAGTTGTCAATGGCAAGAGAAAAGAAAGATGTTCAGGGTTCAACACAAGGTGCAGTGTCTGTATTACCTGTATAATTTAGTCTTAAGTGAGCCATGCTTAAGGACTGACAAAATATGTGTAGAAATACATGGCAAATGAAGAACCAGGTTCCAAATAAGCAAGTTTTGAACTAATACATTGTAAGACACAACAAAGGTGGTGTGATTTATATCTTTGAATTCACAAAGCACTTACATCTTCTGTTGCATTTTCATCTGCATCCTGAATCACCAGTGTTTTCCTGCTGTATGGAAAAAGGTATGTTAAACTGCCCAGGACTCTCCCAGTTTCTGCTGAGATGATGCAGTCCACAACATCAGTTAAATGTGACCTGCAGAGGTGACTGTACAGTGTCCCTATCCAGCAGAACGGTAGATACTGAATCTTCCTCCAAGAGGGACGTAAAAACCAGAAAAAGATCCAGACAATACAAATGAACCAGGGGAAAAACCTGAAGACAGTCATTAAGCAGAGAGGGCTAAACCCAAGAGAAGGGTAGAACATATGGCTGAAGTTAGTGGCAGTGGTGGCAGGAAAGGGGATGAGGACAAAAGGAGTGGAGCTCTAGCCAAATATATGTCTCCACGTTGACCATGTCAAAAATGCTTCTACAAAACCCAACCCTCTCACTTTCTCAATGGAGCGAGCTGCTGCACCACCTGCTCAGTGTCTGTGAGGACATGGAACTGTTCCTTGGTCCCTGCGTGGGGTCATTGTAGAGGGGGTGACTCCTTCTGCCTCAAGGCACTGTCTATCATGCAGTTGTAGAAACACACTTGCTCCTAGTAGCACCTACCCCTGCTCAGGGATACTGAGCCCCTCATCACTACACCAGTAAGCCAAACATGGTCCCCCTCTGTCAGCTGTCCACTTCTGTTACCTAAATCTTTTGAGAAGATGGGCACCATACTTATGACTTTTCCCATATGTAAGAAAAGGTTGGGGGCAAGAAACAGTAAGTAATTCACGTGGTCCCTTACCCCAATGTATCCATAAAGCTGCCCAGACCCCACCCAAAATAAAATACCAATTAGATTAGCTCTCCAGGGTGAAACTGTACCGTGTATGATAAAAAAAATGTAGCTTACTTCTGTGTAGAAGCAATGAAGCAAACATGATTTAAGAGAACAATAATGGATTTCCTTTGACAATGGGAAAGGTGCAGACCTAAGCTCACATCTCTGGCAAGGTGTCTAGTTCAGCAATCACTAATTGCCTTTGGTTTCTGCTAACCTAACAGTACTACAGATATTCTGGTTTACAGTTGTTATTACCACAAATATTACAGGAATAATTTGCTACACTAAATAATCACAGAATTGGATAAAGGCAACTACATTCTCAGGACCATGTAAAATTATTTCAGGCTGAAAACCCGTCATTCATGCCTAGCAGTAATTGTTTGTGAAACCAACACTTAAAGAGAGATTGGACTGAAAACCTCAAAGAGGAAAAAGCATCAAATTGTGGCCACAGACCCAAGGCACAAAACCTGATTTTTTGATTTGGAGAGGCAGTTTCTGCAAAGATTTGCAAGCCTGAAGCAATTTATTTTTATTTTTTTTTTTATATTCCGCCCCACCCCCCCCCCCAGCAACCAACCGAGTACTTAGTTCGTATTTCAGAAGAGCTGAAGTGTTGTATTTAACGCCTGCTGAGTACATCACCACTTACATCGTGTCCAAACCAGAATGAGAGAACAGCTGCTATTGCTCTCCCTGCCTCAGGTTAAGCACCAGAAGTGGGAACCCCCCCACCAGGAACATGTGAAAGCACCAGCACTCACATGCTGCAGCCTCCAGTGATCTAGAATTCCCCTCCTAATTTTCTATTCTTCACTCATGCCTTGTCTTTTAACTGCATCCAAGGATGAGCAAAGGTAAATAATGCAGTGCACTTCACCTGCAAGCTTCAAAGCTGCAATCTTGGGCAGATTCCAGTCAGGATCTCTGAAGACAGCCCATTAGAGAATCTGTACAACCCCTCCTTAAATTGATCATGCAAGCGTTGGGAGCGGACTGAGCACTTGAAACAACCGAATCTGAATCTCAAGCATGTCTACCAAGTAATCCTTGCAGGGATGAGGGGGAAACTACATGCACAAAAGTCTTCAAGCTGCCTACACATGCAGCAGCTTCCTGCTGCACAGTCACTGGAAAAATCCATTCAGCCATTCTTATAATTTTTAAGAGCAAACAAAATACAAACAAAAATACAGGGCACTGGGGGCAGGGGGAATCAGCAAAACACATCTCAGACAACGCAAAGTATTTTTGCATAGCCTCAGACAGGTTTTGGCCTATTTTAACACCACTTAAGACTGGTGGAAATTTGGTGGAGGACAATCGTTTCTGTCTACACTGTTTGGGGAAGATGAAGATAATAGCTTCAGTGCCTCAGCAGGATAGTAATACACAAGGTGCAAGAGATAGGTTAACAGTCTCCAACCTATGTTGAACACAGAAAACATTGAAGAGATCAAACAATTCCCTTTTTAAATTCCAAATTCAAAATGGGAAGCAGAAGTCACAGCAGAGGATGTTAATTCAAAAACCAGCCACAGTTTTGGTTTGTTGGTCAAGACTTCTGTTAGTATGCACTTCAGGAAGCTCACAATATGCTTGTATTCCACTATACAAGAAAGAAACAAAGTTCCTTCTGCTGTATCCCCGTGTTGAATCACGGGGTCATTTTTCAAAGAGAGTTTTGAAGTGTACAGAGGTAGGAGTTGGACATGATCAGAAGCCCATAGAGCTGTCTGCTTCATTCAACAGTTGACTACAAGGTGCAAACAACTTGCCTGGAGAACTAAAAAGCAGTCAATCTGAATCTGTCTCAGATGCTTCATCTCAATTCCTCTCAGGAGGCCCAATACAGGCAGCTGCTCCTCCTCACCGGGAGTGCTTGCCATGGCATCCCAACAGATATGGCTCCATTCCCCATGGAGCTGTACATTATTAATCTTATCTGAAGCAGACAGTGCTGACGCTCAGCTTCCTCGGTGTCTGGAAGAATACCAGATGTCTCCAGTTCAGCCCGAGCAAATGGAGAGAATGTATGCATGTATCAGGAAGGAAATATTTCTTAAAACTTTGCGGGATTCAGAATTCTTTCCCTCTTCTTTTCTCTATGCACTATCACAGTGAATACCCAGGATTCATACCACACTCCATCCCTCTGTGTTCCCAGATGCAACAGACTCCTTTTTATATCTTCTGCTGACAAGATAACTGTGTCGCTACCTCTCAGACAAGGCCTCAACAGCCCACCCATTTGTTTGGGTTTTTTTTTTTGGAATGGGCTACTGCAAGACTGCCTTTATCAGAACACCAGAAGGAGATGACCAGATTTTTCAGGCAGCAGAAGATATGGCAGCACACCTCCCTAGCTTTTACCTCTTGGAAGTCCTTCATGGGTTTGATACTAAGGCTCAAGAACCTTTTCAGTCCTTTTTCTTCACCAGCATTGGAGCATTACAACTGATTGGTACCACACAGTTGCTAGTGTTGTAAATAGAAAAATTCATTTCTACTGAAAGGAAACCAAGCTGGGGAAGAACTTCTTACCTTGAACTCAGGAAGTGGTTTGTAAGGGGTATTGTTAAAACTGTATTCATCAGCCCTTCTTAAAAACAGTCACACTCAACCGGATGGCAAATTACCCAAAAAACCAAGAAGAAATAGATCTTTACTTACTTAGACCTTTCAAAGCCTGTAACAATCACGAAGATGTTTTAATGGTTGCATACACATGGCATAGACTGGTGCAATTCAAATACATGGCTTGATAGGTAGATTAAGCCCTTAAAAACCAATGGATACTAAGCACTCTAGCTAATTTTGCACCAGAAACTTGTATCTTGGACCAATTGTGCATTTCAGGAGGCAGTCCAGCAGTAAGTTTGTTTATGAACAGTCACATCAAGACACACGTTATCTTGCATATCCCATCCTCTCAAGAAAAACAGGGGTCTCTACTGTGGCAACTTTTATGTGTGGAAGGGCTATTTTTAAATGGAAGCCTTTGACTCTGGGGTAATAACGATTTCCAAACAGTTTTTGATCCCTTAATTCAGGAACCAAGAGTTTGCTATGAAGTGGGAAAGTGTTCCACAATTTGAAATGCTACAGTCAAGCTGATGAAAGATAATTCAAACAACCTTAATGGCTCACATGCCGTCATTTTTACTGTAGAAACAGACACATCACGTTCAGATCTAATAAATCCACATTATTTGTTATGGTAAAACCACCAGTACTACTACTACTACTCACTACTTCCATAGGTTTACAGCACTAATAAATACAGATTTGTGTCATTAAACTCGAGAATTAATGACTGACTACCAGTAAGAGTGAAGTAGGTGACGATTAAAGCAACAGAAACGCCCCATAATACAGATGTTACTGCCTTTGTGTGGGGAGGTGCTGTGTGGCAAGTTATCATGGTTTACATCCAGTTGGCAACTAAGCTACAGCCACTCACTCACTCCTTCCCCACCTCAGTGGGACGGGGAGAACTGAAAGAAAAAGGTAAAAACTCACGCGTTGAGATAAGGACAGTTTAATAGGATGACACAAGGAGAGAAGAAATAATTACAACAATAGTGCAAATAAAAGAATATACAAAGCGAATGATGCATTATGTAATTGCTCACCACCTGAAACCTGATGCTCAGCCCATTCCAAGCTGCAATCCCTCCTCCCTGGCCAATTTATATACTGAGTGTGATGTCACATGGTATGGAATATCCCCTTGGCTAGTTCAGATCAGCTATCCTGGCTGTGTCCCCTCGCAACTTCTTTCGAGAATTAACTCTATCCCAGCCAAAATCGGGACATAAGTGAATATTAACTTCAGTGATCCAGCTCATTTTACACAGTTGGGTTTTCCAACGAAAGTTGAATTTGGAGCATGCCAGTGTAATAACATGTTCCCATGAAATTTTTATTTCCTCTTAAATCGATAATTATAATGAAACACCATGGCTGAATAGTGTAATAGTATTACCCTCAACCACATACATCCTCAAAACAAGATGACATTGTTACTTTTATTTTCTAACGCTTGTTTTGGCAAAGTCAGTCATCTGTTCTCTCAGGTACTGTTTAGAAAGCAAGATTTCTTCACTGAAAGCGTGAAGCACTGGATGGTGGTGGAGTCATCATCCCTGGAGGTATTTAAAAGACATGCAGATGAGGTTCTTAGGGACATGTTTTAGCGGTGGAATTGGCAGTGTTAGATTAATGCTTGGGTTTGATGATTTTAAATGTCTTTTCCAACCAAAACTATTCTATGATTCTATGGTTAGTAGGCTAAGCCATCCTCAAGTATTGTGTTTTTTACATTGCCATATTTACAAAACAGCTTCAGGCACAGCAAATAAAAACTGCCTTAAATCTGTGATTGCCTCAGAGCTGGTTTTATGCTTCTTGGAGTAGGCTTTTCTAGTTTTGTAGCACGAAGTTCCAGGCTTAATCCTGAGTATAAAGTACTTGAAAAAATAAAGATTTCCAAGTAGAAGGCTGAAACATATTACACAGTCTAACTCAAATTCCACAAGGCCAACCTATTTATATATATATTTACTAGCAAGTATGTATGAGAGAGTTTGGTTATTTATCATTGTAGCAAAGGGAGACTGGATAAGCATGTATATCTTATCAAATTAGCTATAGCCCATAGGCTTTCCCACACTCATATCTGGATTTGATTCTTAAGAGTCATCTGTGTATTTCTATTAAGATACATTCACTAAGTCTTCATCACAAGGCAATGGCAATTAGTTTCCTCCGTTAACTGATTTCCAATTAACCAGTGGTCTTAAGAGTCTGGCGTTTCACACGCTAATGTAGTAAGTTGGAGCCAAGATATGCCTGTTTATACAGGACAAAATGCAATTTAATTATACACTAATAGAGTTTGATTTTAATTACATTACACACAGTATTTGTCCAAACAAAAGCACAAGGGGAGTACATTAAAAAAACCAAACCAAACCCAAAAACCCCAACAAAATAAAATTCGTCAAACCTGGCTGTTGAAATAAAATTAAAATCACATCTCTCGTGTTAGAAATGTTGGAAAAAAAGTTTAGAATTGCTGCCAAGGTTATTGTCATCCTGAATATGCATTAGCTGTTCAGACACTGGTCACAAGATTTAAAGAATAAAGCAACATTTAGTTTTGTACAGGTCTGTTACTTCATGTAAAACTAAACAAGTTGTTTGGGTTTTTTTGTTGTTTTGTTAAAACCAACCACTGTTCTGTATGTGTTTAAAAGAATACACATCTTTCAGAAGTCTTTTAATCAATCATAGCAATTTGTAAACCCATTTCAAAAATAAATATTTAGAGGTCATGTAAGCAATGAACTCAAAGAATGGCTTAGATCCAGGCATTGTGTAGACTGGATGACGTGATTCTCCAGACATTTTTCTGCCCATGTGGTGCCATCAGAGAATGTTGGGGTTTATTTTTAAACAACATGACAAAAATTAAGGAAGGAAAGAAAGAGACATATGAGGAACTGAGAGCTTTGAAATGAGACAGTGGTAATGGAAGAAGGATCTTATCCCACCACTCAAACATGTCCCAGCAGAAGGGAAGAAATGAGATTAAAAAGGTCAGAGCAGCAATGTTGGCCTGGTCTTTTCTTGGAAAGAGCGTAATAATGGAATTAAAAAAAACACAACCACCCTGATGCTTCTCAGACATCAGCTACTCTCTGCACTCTCTTCCTCTCACTAGTTTGGATAATATTTTTACTAGACAACCTTTTTTAATAGCCCACTTTGACCCTGGGGTGCTTGAGGAAAGCACTGAGGCCGCAGCTGTCATCCCAGCATTATGTGTGGTTGGTAAAATATTCTGCTCCACTAATTAACTTTCCTTGATCAAAGAATCTCCTGGGGGTCAAGGAAAAGGGGAAGAAGAAATAACACCTCACTGTCAAGAAATTATGTCCCATTTCAGACCACAGGACAACTCTTCAGAAAAGTGCTGCCTCTGCTTCAGTTCGGCAAGAACACAAGAGACCGAGGTACCTTCTGATTTTCACAGCCCTGCAAAAGACCTTATTCCCAAGCCTTGCCACCAAACATGCCAGGTCTCTGTAGCAATTTGCAGCAATATAATTAATTGGGCTACTCTGCTAAATTAGTTGCAGATGCTTCTGTAGTGAATCTTTCCTTAGCCATGTGCTTTAGAAAAAATGAACTGGAAAAGTCTGCTTCATAGGCTCCGTATCAGCCACAAAAAACTGCATGAAACCATGAAGTCAAGCACAAAGCCCCTGGAGAATTCTGGGGCACCACTGTCACATCCCCATTTTCCAATTTCATCCACTCAGTTGGAAGGATGTTTAAACTCAACATTTCTGGGGACAAAGAAAATTACATTTCATTCTTCTCTCATTATTGAAGTATGGCTGAAACCTTCCGTTCTCAGGACAGGCAAAACCAAATAAATGCTGGTACGTGTAGGGAAACCATAGCCTCAGAAGTGGAATTTCTCACAAGAAATTCTGAGAAGCTGAAGATGTGGGAAGGGACACTATTACTTGCTCTCAGCTAGAGCAGTTGCTAACATGGTTATGGAGGCTCCCTTTAGAGTCCACTTGCACAAAAGGAGGAGAGTATTCAGTAGGGAGTAAATAGCATAGTAACACCACCACACTCATAAACCTCTTTTTGTAGAACTACCATATACCTGAATATTGCCCATAAAAGCAGACTCTATGCTTAAGATGAGTGCCATCTAAGGTCCTACTGTAAACTCAAGCTCTGTTTCAGACCTTGAGATGCCATTTCTTAACAGCATGATATCGGCCATCATGCTGGAAGTCCATCTGTTTCTGGGAAATGCCATTGTACTTCCACTCCCGACTCTTCTCCTTTCTCAGGTTTACCTCTATAGCTGAAAAGCTTGTTTGCTGCTCAAATTCATCTACACTGGGAGTTAAAATGTTAAAAATTAAACCCTTAGTACTTCATTTTGGGTTTAAGGCTGAGATTGAGAATATCTTAAAACCTATGATGCTCAAGCTACTCTTAAAACTACAAATTACAGCCCTTTTCCTTTCATGTTTCTAATGAAAAAAAGCCAACTACAAACCTGGTCAGAAAAGACCTTCTATACAAGTAGAGTGAGATTTCAGATGACAGCCACAAACAGGAATGCCAGAGCACAGAACAGTAAGATGATTTTCCTCAAATCACACCCCAAGTTAACGGCAAAGCTGGGAACAGTATGCAAATCTCACTGACGTGGTAAAACATCTACTTATTTTTCACTTGCTGATTATGTAAGACTTAACTATGCTTTTCCCACTCCTGGGAAGCATTAACGTGTAACTGCTTGTTATTTTCATGGAGTGAATTACCCAGAGTGGGAAACATACCCTTGAATAGCTTTACTTCAATTAAAATCCCAAGCCTTTATGCTTGCAGTTACCGTATTTCTTTTATGGTTACTAGAAATATGAATATATTTCTCCTGTTTTTGAAAACTCCTTGTGGTTAAACATGATAAATCCCTCTCCCACCATATTTCTTGTACGGTAGCTTCTCCAAGTGCCCACTGTGCTGAACTCGTACAAGGAAATGTTTGAGTGACAAGTTAGACTCCACAACCGAAAAAGCAAGCCGTCAAGCATCCCCTACAGTGTTAGTGGCACACAGCCGGGAAGCCCAAATGGGCAGGGAAAGAGAAGCTGCCGTATTCCTCCTGCTCCCTGTCTTTCATGTGCAAGAACTCCATTTCTCAGGCACATTGTCAGGCTCCTTGTCCCACACAGAGCCCACAGTGTGGTTCTCACCGCACATCCCCTTTGACTTCCTTTGCTTCTTTGGGAAACAGGGCTTAGATATGATGACCACAGTGTCTGTGTGTGTGTGTGTGTGCGCGCGTGTGTAGCCTATGCCTGTGTGCTGATCCCAGAGATTTTGTCTCAGCCCACAATTGTTACATCAAGGTTTGACAAAGGGCTGGAGAAAGCAAATTCTTGCAAGTTCTTACAAGTTCTGTGAAAAGAGGCAGGGAGGCGATTCTACAATTACCCTTGTGGAAGGCGAGGCCGATGTGCATAGAGAGGGAAGAAATCCCAGCAAATTCCTCAACCATGGGAAAAGATTCAGATGAGACTCACAGTCAACCACCGGACACAAATTTATAGGAAAGTAGGCATGTTCAACCCCACTGCTCAGAACGCTACTCATCTGTTTAGGCAGGCACTGTAAACCAGTCATTTGAATGATTTATTCTATTCTTTCGTCTATGAAATCTTTCCCAGCACTGGAACAGGAGGGACCAAACTGGTGGGTGTCATACATGTTTTCTGGCACAGAAAGGATCTTTCTAAAAGAAGACTTTGTATTTTCCAAATTAAGAAGAAAAAAAAAGCCCAATGACAGGGTGTGACAAGGGATGCTGTTTGTTTCCAAGTCTGTCTTTTCAAACACTTTGCATGCATATACTTTCAAATACAGAAATCATCCATTCTGAAACAAACACCAGGATAGACACAACATAGATATTTTGGGACAGCTGAGTGCATTTCCGTAAGATCTGTATATCAGGGAGGACATATCTATTATGAATATTTTGATCACACAACCCCAACCAGCACTGGTTGTGGCTGCTGAAGTAAGAGGGGGGGAAAGGAGGAAGACTGACACCCATCATCACTCCTATTCAAGTCCCGCCCCTTAGTTGGCTGTGCCCAGTTCATCTGCAACAAACCAACCTGGCAGTGATCCATGACTCATGCTGTTTACCACTGCCCTTGATCCAAGGCAGTCACAGAGCAAATGCAAGCCACTGACCTGGCAGGTCTGCAGGCTCTTGTGGGAAGCAGGCAGCGAGTGACCTTTTCAGCCAGCAAAAATCTACAACAGGAAGACAGTGCTTGAACAAACCATATCATGTGATGGAAAACTTCCACATTGGCATAATAATGCAAGGGGAGACTATTTCCTACCAGCAGTTTACTATATGAGGATGCAGGCTCAGTACAAAAGGACGCATGAACAGGCTAAAACAGTTGTGACAGAACACAGCATGCACACTCTTTCGTCTCTCAAGGAGTTCAGGCCTGGCCAGGCACACGTCATGTTGCCTGCCACACCAGTTCTCCTCCAGGAGCACCGTATTTAACAGTGCAGACAGCCCTTGGGATACAAGCAGTACACTACAGAGGACAGGAGACTCGGACACGTGGCTGCAGTGCCTGGAGGGTCTCACCAGTCAGGGCGAACTGAGCTTTGCCACACTTTCTTCTTATCTTCACCCTCCCAGACACCGAACAGACAGCATGGCTGGAGAGCTTGTGGACTCTATATAGCTCTGTCCACCTACCTCAAGTGCATCAAGTCTTGCTACCTAATACCACTACTCTCCCTCCACCCCACAGATAGCTTCCTTTCCCCGTGTGAAACTCTGAATACTGTTTTTCACCAGTAGAAGTTACAAACATTGAGAGAATTCTTACATCACTTCTTAAAATTTTTTTCAAAAAGCTTTTTGTTTGCACTAAATATAACTCTACCTACTTCAACCCTTCATGACACAATCTCTATCTATAAATACTTTAAGGGGATTTACTGAATTTATTCTCTAGTTTCCCAGGTGATAACGTGACAGACCTTCAACCTGGTCTTGTGCAATCACCACAGGAGAGGTCGCTGAATTGGCAATAACAAACTATTCAAGAGCCAGCAGCAGGGAGAGGGAGTTAAGATATTCAATAACAATGCACTAGCACAAGTGACTGCTTCCCTCCTCAAAGAGTCCAGCATAAGAAAAAGCTTCAGGAGCAGATCCTTCACACCGTAATCTCCTACATTGTTTTGATTTTTGGTGGGAGTTGGTGTGTTCTCCTTGGTGACAAGTGACAGAACAAGAGGAAATGGCCTGAAGTTGAACCAGGGGAGGTTCAGGCTGGATATTAGGAAGCAGTTCTTTCCAGAAAGGGTTGTCAGGCATTGGAATGGCCTGCGCAGGGAGGTGGTGG
>WUAM01000043.1:499299-512574 GCA_024336885.1 Actenoides hombroni
CCAGGGGAGGTTCAGGCTGGATATTAGGAAGCATTTCTTTACAGAAAGGGTTGCCAGGCATTGGAATGGCCTGCCCAAGGAGGTGGTGGAGTCACCATCCCTGGAAGTGTTTAAGAGGTGGTTAGATGTTGCGCTTAGGGACATGGTTTAGTGGTTTTTGACGGGGCTAGGAATAAGGTTGGACTTGATCTTGAAGGTCTCTTTCAGACAAAACCATTCTATGATTCTACAATCTGGTTACTTAAACACAGTTTAATTTGCTTGCCTTCATCTGGAGCTAATCTGCAACAGGGACAAAGATCTGGTGTATGAAGTCTAGAGAAAGAACCAAAATACAACAGTTCCTACACCTCTGTGAAACTTGTAATTGGCAGTCAGAAAAGGACCTCAGTTGAATCTTTTTGCCCTGGTTTTCTCTTGCTGTTGCACTCCCCAAGTCAATAGCTGCTTCTCATTTTATAGATTTGGGAAGAACATGCATTTCTTGGGGTGCCAGGCTCCAGGCATGCCCGCCACCACCAAAACAGGCACTGTGCACCTCTTCCATGGCACACAAAAAGTTCTGCCAGGGCTGGCTCATGATACTGGCAGTGAATATGGGCTACAGGGGACTCGTGAGCAAGCCAGATCCCTGATGTGAGAAGCGGGCCAGAAAGACACTTATGTGAGGCAAGAGGATGGGAGAATGCTTCTCCCCAGTAATACTGAGAACTTGAAAAGGCTGGAGTTTAGCATAGAGAAACGCACAGGCTGCATAATTTTTTTTCTGTGAAACCCCTCCCCTGTTCATGAACTCCTGCACAGCAACTTGAGACCCCTGAATGTGAAGCTCAACAAAGCACTCAAACTTCTCTCTGCCCAGGGGAGCCCGGTTAGCTCACCAGAACATGGAAATCTATGTGGAAGAAAAAAAAGCAGGAAAATATTTTTAAAACATCAGTTTAAATCCATACTAGTTCTCCCACCTCCGTAAGGGCCTGTGTAGATGCCCCTGTTAGCAAGGCACTGGAAGGGGTGATATTTCAGGCCTATTCTTTCTCAGTGCTCTAAAATCCCTGGCTATGAAGCAAGCCTGCCAATCAGACACCTTGCTCTCCTTGCACAGCAATCCAAGCCGAGTAACCCGAGGAGACGTTAGCAACTCAACACTCACCACAATTTCACGTCGTGGTCTGACCAAGTGGCACAGGCATTTATCCACAGCCTTTAACAACAGCATGCTGCGTACACTAATCCCTCCTTGGTATTTCATGTTAGCTCTCATTGTGAATCAGCACAGATGGCAATAGATTTGGGCTTGACAAGTCGACTCAATTGCACTTGCACTTTCTGGAGCGATGAAGATTATCATTCCTACCTCAATTACATGTGCTCCTGACTGCATTCTGCCAGCCTCCTCTGAACAGTACCTTACCAGAGGTAATGGTGTCGCAGCTGAGATTGCTTGAATGAAAGGCTCAGTCATTCCCTTCAGGGGAAGACTCAGAAGGAGTTGATGTCATTTACATGTTACCTGACTCCGATGAGCAAACTTGCTGGCAGCCAAACACAACACAATGGTGGCACTTTAAAAGAAGTGTTCAGGACATGTTTTTCACTACTACAATCAATCCAAATACACCATCGCTGCCTCCACCTTATCCCCCTGTGCAACACACATTAACAACCTAAAGCAACAGCAACACGTGGATGATGAAATCATTCCACCAGTAGAGTGGACTACGCTGAACACTGTGTTAGATATTTTCTGTGCCCTGAAGTGTTTTTTCATGGCACGTTAGACTTTCTGATATATATATTTTTATTTTTTTTTAATTAACTACTGTGCTCAAGCTCCCTGAGGCTTCTTTTTTGCAACAATGTAGAACTTCGCAAGTATAAAAATCAGTTCACATAAAATAAAAAAAGGAAGAAAAAAGAAAAAACCCACAACAATCCTTCTGATATTTTTTCCTCTGAAAAGAATGCTTTTATTTTCCTTTTGTATTCTGATTCCCTCTACAACTTCTTTGCTTTAAAAATATGACAGTAGAAATGGATAGTCCAAAAAAAATCAGAATTTCAGTAACATGTCACAAAGTGTGAACTTGCAGAATTAGGCATTGATATTGCAGATTGGTAACACTAGATCTGCTCAGAAGAACTTCTGTAATCTTGCAGGACCAAACACTAACAGCACCAATTTCCTCAGATCTCCAGGGGGTGAGGGGAATAAAAGAAGTTGCTCAAAGACTTCAGGTCCACAGTGAGGTGGCACAGAAATGTGTGCAGCCAACAGGGCACAGGAAAACAATTTATTTCACTTCCCCATCCAAAAAGACCAAAAACTCTGAGAGGTACCCATGGTATTTACAGCTGTCTGGTTGGAGAAAGCTTGTGGATGATATCGATTCAAAGCAAGGCTCATACTCATCTAGATTAGGCGCAAGTGTTTTAACTACCCCACTTAAGAGCAATGCTTTTGGAGGGATGACTGTTCTTGATGAGTATGCCAACAAACTAATAGCTATGGCAGCACTGAAGGAGTCATTTTACCTGAAGACAAGACATTGCACAGTGTCACTTCTAAACCCAAGTCAGTTATTTTCTTCCAACCGGTATCTGAAAGTTGCCAATAGCAATAAGAAAAGCATTCAAGAGAAAAATAAAGGAGCACAAACATGAGGATTAGATGGAAAATCAGACAGTGTTTTTTTTTAAATTACTGTTACTATTTTTAATTCTAAATGGAGTCAGAACACATTCTCCTAGTGACAATGTAATTTAAGCAGTCTATTATTCAGTATTATGTCAGATCAACATTCTGCGAAATGTTAACCTCCAATTCAGGTTCATCCCGCTATCCCACCGCCAATATACTCGTTCCAAAAAACCACTATATTTAATCCCCAAGTTTATAAACAAGATAACATAAATACCACTGCTCTCAACTCCAGAGAATTACTAGCACAGTACTCTTGAAATCTCTAAGGAAACTCCTCCTGGGATAATATTTAAGACTTTAGTCCCCAAAGCAGCATTTCTCAAATGACCTCAAGCCTAAAGCTACCTAAGTTGCATCAAAGAGGCTCAAACATGTTGTTGCTGGCATGAGGTCAGGTTCTTTTAAAATATAGTTAAGATGTGCAATAAATAAAGAACAATGAAGTCACCACATGAGGAAGATCTTTAAAAGTTACCTATGTGAAAAAGCAAGGCAGATCTTGCATATAAACATGAGCAATCATTTTAAAGGGTGGATGACTGCTGTTCACTCAAAGCTTGCTTGACCACTATGCTCTTCAAAGTACTGCCATGTCTTACCCTTCAGCTGTGTTAAGATGCTATTGATCAAGGACCAAGACACTTGTTAATATGTAACCTGCCAGAGGTGTTTTAAATATCATCTGACCTTCGTTAAAGGAAAATAAATTCCTCACCCTTATTACAGAGTGTAAAAAGTCACCAAATGCCCCCAAGCAGGCTGGCTGCCCCTTTAGAATAATGCCTTTCCCGCACTGCAACATCATCAGCTCCAGGTGAAACATATGGGTTCTCCATGCTATCTCCACCTTTCAATAGTGGCTGTGAACCAAGAATGTTACTATTGAAGAACAAGGGCGGAAGGGCTGAATCCTAAGATAAGTAAGTGGTAGGGCTGACCTCATGAGTTGTTCCCTAGGGCATACCATTGGGATAGCATGAGGTTCCTGGAAACAGTATATGAAAAACAGACATTGAGGTTTTACCATTCACAGGCAGGAAGTAAACAACATTCAGCAGGAGTTAAACACACTTATTATTCAAAGAAATTTAAAACACAAAATTCACATACAAATCATGCTGGGGTTAAAGCAGTACTTAGATCCAATAAGGGAACATGCCAGGAACAGGTCATGGCAAAGCCCACATGTGTAGCGTATGCACATGTACGCAATTGCGAAGGCGTAGAGAGAAGTACCGACGCAGCTCTTCCAGGCTCTTCAAGAAACATGGCCACTACATTATAAAAATAAGAATTACAGAAGCACTTATTTTGGTTCAGATCCACTCCCAGAGAAGTTAGTAGGAAAAAAAAACAACAACAAAAATCTCCAAAACAAATAACTCACTACAGTGGGAAGAAAATCAAGTTACTGATGAGTACTTCTACAAATCCTCCTCATCCTACTAACATGCTCTGCTGAGAGCAAACTGTAGAGCATGGCAGCTTTTGCCCACTTCGAGGTCCATCCTATGCACATGAGCCTCTCCCTTGAATTTCTCCCTTTACACATGGAAGAAATCAGCTCTATGTATTCAAAGGATGCGCTTTAAACATTTTCTAATACTGAAGGTTGTCGTTCTGTTCTAACATGCCACAGACTTTCAAGGGAAATTAATTGGAAAAGACCTTAAAACACAGTCACATAAGCTGCCTCAGCTGCAGCATTAGGACCCATAGTTGGAGGTGTCTGGTGCGCTTATGCGGACTGCATGGACAATTTGTAACAGAAACTGAGTCCCGTATTGGTCCGCTGTCACCTAGCTGGTCTTAAGATCAAGTAAAACCAGAACAATGATACTGGCCTAGGAGAACATCAGAGAGAGATTATTTCAGGGAAGATACTTTAGTGGGCTTTTTTAATTTTGCTTGGGTTAAAAAGGTTTAGATTGAGCCCCCTTAAACCTCTTATTTTTATTTCAGTAGGTTGCAAGTTGTTCTGTGCAACTGAGGAAGATTGAATACTCACTCAATACTCTTGAGCTCAATACTTTTGTTTTTTCTTCCCTTTGAGGTAAATTACTAAGGAGGAAATAATTTTAAAAGTACAATACTCAGTGCTTATATAATGTCTTTTATTAGCAGAACTCAAAGAGCTGCATGTACTTTTAAATGCACTTATCAAACACAAATCCAGAAAACTGGGCTTACAGCTACTCAGTCGTTCACAACAGGTATCAGCTTTTGGCAACAAAACTTTTAGTTTTTCAGTACTTAAAAGCCATAGATTTTATGACCATTGGAAGATAAAGAAAACCGGCTTGTGATCAATTCCATCTCATGAAGCCAAAGTCTCACTCCCAACTAATAAGAAAAAATTATCTTGATGTAGCCAAGCTGCACTACACTGAGATCTGGGTATTACCCTGGTGCCAGGACCACTTGATTCATAAAAATCTGGAATTCTATCAAAAAGCTGATGCAACACAAAGATCTCAAGTTCCAGGTACACCACCAGGGCACTGAGAACCTCTCAGCTCTGAGTCTATACATTAAAACATGTAAGCATCTACACTGGGTTCTGTAAGAGAAAAGACATACCACAGGGCATTCCAAGGCTAATTCGCTGCTCTGACCCCCTGACTTTGTAACTCTACACAAAACTGAAATAAACCCAGCTCAAAGCAGTGTTCTGAAAACTCAAGGCACTAAAAAGCTGTTCCATTCATGTTCCCATGTCCTTAGAGACATGCAAAAAACATGATAAAAATATTAGCAATGAGGTTTTAGAGAGTGTGGTCTCAGAGATGAAAAGAGAACAATTCCAACTGAAGTCAAAGGAATTATACCCACTGACATGAGATCACAACATGACCCTCAGAAAAAATACATTAAATCTTAAAATACCCAGATGCAATGTCTGTGGCCAACATCTATATTAGCCACATGTGCATTATCCTGAAAGGAGGTTTCAATTATTTTTATAGTGAGATAATGTTCCCTGGACGATCTTAAAGTCTTAGTAGCATATAACAATTAAATTTCATTCTTGAGAAGACAATAGCAAACATCTGCAACTTTGAATCTATATAAGAATTAGCAATTTTTCCATTTTATTAACAAGAACAGTGACATTTCCATAATACCATAAAGCTACTAACAAGTTAAACACAGGAATTTGAGGGGAAAGCAGGGGGAAGTTTTCTCTGAGGCCAAGTGCAAACTGGAAGTTTTACATTTTGCCAGTTGCAAGAAAAATGGGAAACAAAACACTTCATTTTGTAAGAAAGTATCAGCTAACTTCCTTAGCAGAAGGAAACCCATTCTTCACCAGCCAAATCTGACTTTTATTCAGTGAACTAAAAATATATCTGCAGAGGTTTGTTAATATGGTTGACCTCAAAATTTGGAACTTTCTTCCTTCCAGATGCAAAATAGTTCAAAATGATGCATTTTCAGGGAAGGATCCAAAGGCCCCTTTACTGTCTATTCCCCACAGAAGTTAATCACCAAGTGTTAGTGAACACAGCCAATCTTAGAGACTAAAGAAACACTGTTATCCCCACTTCTGGAGAGAAAATTGAAGAATTGGTCTTTTCAGTGTTTTCTATGATATACTTCACAGCATTGCTATGCAAGGTTTAGCACAGTGCATGATGCCGTCACTGGCCTTTCCCAGTGCTGTTCTCCAACCTCTGATCCTCAACTAATTAGGGAAAAGAAAAGAGCATGGTCACCAGAGCAATAAGCAAATGTAGGCTTTTCTCCTCCTCTCCCCACTTTTCTTGATATGAGCATTAAAAAAAAAAAAAAAAAAAAGAGACTACACATACTTAGGAGAAGCAGGAAAAATGTAATGCGAAGATGGCTATATAAAAAAAAAAACAAACTTGTTTTGCCAGAGGAAAAAAGGGGAGCTGATATATCTAAACCAGCAACACCACTACAGCTCAAGCCACCTCTTCACCTCAGCCAGTTAAGCTTACTGTCCCATAACTAAGGATTCCTTGTAACATGTCACCTTAATGGCTTATTGTGCCATGGCTGTATATGAGAATGGTCACTTTGGCCCCATTCCTGTCAGGACTAGCAGAACCAGGAGCATCATCTTCAGGCCTTCTGCACTATGGGCACATGATTAAAAGAACTGGTTGATCACACTTTTTTCTCTAAAATGCACAGTACCATAATTTTCGTAGCATGATTCTGAGGGCAAACACACAAGAAGGGCCTTGCCTAAAGAAAACAAACTCCAGTTTCTGGAGAATGATGTTCCTTTCTTCTCTAAATGACCATTCAACTGCATGGTAATGCTATGAGGGACCTCATCAGCATGTCCTTTCCCTGCCCAGCTCACCCAAAATAGGGTCTCCAACTCTCCAGCATCAGTGACTGCAGAGCCATACTGTAAGAACCAAATCCCACCTGGCATCCTTTTCAACAATGACTGGCAGAGAAGTGGATCTTATTAGCTGCTCTGCAGTCCTCGAGACTGGGAATGTTCATTTAGATGCTACTGGAGATTGGCTGCATTCATGGAAGGAATGAATCCTTATCCCAGCCAGCACACTAGATAATAATGTATAAATGACAATCTGCCACCCAATGTGACCACCTCTGTGCTGAATGAGTGGTATATAAGGCCCTATTTCAGACAGAAATGCAGAGTAAGGAATTCTCCTGCAGTTTAAACCCCTTGGGAGTAGGTGGATGAAACACATTCTACCAACAGTGTGGATATTCTTCAAGCAAGGATGGAAATACCTGAGAAGAGGGTAAGGGAGCAAAAGACAGGAACTTCATTTCCTGACCTGACATGAAGCTTGACATGCACTTAGAGGAAGTTAATCCAGGAGAAACTTTGCATCTGGTAAAATGCCTGCATATCAGGGAAGTGGCACTGAGAGCGCTAGTCAATAATTAAGAGTCTCAGTCTCTTCAGAACTACTTTTTAGCAGAAAGGATAGCCCATCAAAAACACAATCCTCTGCAAACCAGTAGCGAACAGGCGGCCTTGCACCCATTTCTTTGTGTGTGTGTGAGAACTTTGAAGACCCAATAAAGGTGACACAGAATTATCACATTCCTCTCAGAAAGTGTCACCAGATCATTCAGAAATGTAACTATAATCCATAGCTATAGTTGCAAAGAGCTCAGTTTATGATGTATTTCTTCATGTGTATTACTAGCACAGAAGTACACACTATAAGCCAAATTGAGCAAAAGACCCTTATAGATGTGGGGCTGAAGTGACCTCATAATGAATCTGTGCCAGATTAAAGAGGCCTCCTTCCGAAATTCCAAATATCAACCTAGGACTCCTAGGTAACAGGGATCTACTTCTGAGATGTATGGAAAACCAGTAAGCTTGGATCTACAGCCATGCCTTGCAGGGGGTCCAGGAACAAGTCCATTACACCCCAACAAGCTGTCTGACATCCCCTGAGGACACTGAATGAGACTGGCCAAGAATGGGAATTTAAAACCAGCTGCAGGACAGTGGTTTACCAAGAACAGGGTGTCTTTGGGACTGCAAACAGCCCAGTATACATGTAGTGCACAGGTACTCTGGCCAGTAGTCACAGAGAAAGGTACAGAACTGGACAGACTCCCACTTGCAGCAAGGCAAGGCTCCAAGCACTGATGTAGCTCCTCCTCAAAGATTTCAAAATGGTCACAGTGAACACAAGCCCTCCCTGACTTGTGCCAACCAAGCATAAGATGGACCTTAAAAAGATTAAGCTATGAACAATCAGGAGATGCAGGCAGATGCAGGATGGTCTATAAGGAATGCAATGTCTGCTTCAAAAACCACCCTACTCACACCCAGTGCCTTTCTAAGGTGGAAAATACAGCTTTTGCTCTGCTCCTTCTGATGAGGGAACCATTGCAAGGTTCTTATTGGCCCCAGTAGGGATCTCCTCATTAGTCATCATGGTTCACTACAAACCAGAGGTACTTCTGTGGATGGCCAAACCACAGTAATGAAACAGATTTCTTTACGTGAAGCAATCCCCTGCCACAACACAGATACTATCGGATAGTGTCATCATCTTGCATTTTTTCTGTAAGTGAAGATGCTCAGGCTGACCACTTGTGTGTCATAGGGAAAAGGCCTGCTGAGAAGGGGAAAGCTTTGTATTGCTTCTTAGCAATGCCCTCTGGCCTTGGACTCTAAAGCCTGACATACCGCACGTAAGCAGGTTACGCTCTTCACCCAGCAAACAAGGAGGTGCAGCTCCTCATCAAGGAATAGAGCTCCCATATCTTACATCTGGCTTCAACTCTGCCAAGTGAGAAACATGAGGCTGGAATCTGGGCTGTTCCATGGCAACAGAAATAAAAACAAACCTATGAAGATGATGATGTAAAAGGAGTTAAAATTCACAGAAGTGATGCAAATTAGAAAGACTGGAGTAACCTCAAGTGAACAGTGACAAATCCCAGAGGAGCTCTGGCTTGTCAAGACAAGAAGAGCAGCTGAGTATGTGAGGGTGACTGCCATCCACTTTGGCTGTGTATGTTCAGAACAGAGGGAGAAGGTGCACAGGATTGCCCTTTGTAGGTACCACTTAGCTCTAAAGCTCCTCCAGCTCCAATGTCAGCACAAATATGTATCAAGGAAGAACATACAGACAGACATACTAAAGAGTATGCTTTTCCCCTACCAGACATAGTTTACAGTTGCTGCTGTTTGATTCTTACCAAATTTAAAGGACTAGCCAGCCTATTAGGACAAAGTTCTGTGATGAGCTGATCTTCCACTGCTGATGACACAGCAATCTTATATTGTCAAGTATCAAGAGTACCAGCGATATTCTCAATGCACAGGGACACTAAGAACTTCTGCAGCTTTTCTTCTGGGATGACCCTTACCACTAATCCAAACCACCATGTTTACAGGTACAACACTCCCAAGTACATAAGTGTAATAATCTGACAGATTATACTCTGTTCTGTAGTTTTTTTTCTTCAAAGAACTTATAGGTTTGGATATTTTTTATAACTTCAGCATAGCTAGCAAGCAGTTCAATAGCAGTTCAATAAAAAGAAATTCATGCAGTCCTACCGTTGATTCTCTAAAGAGTTCCTCCAGCTGTTTTGATATGTGGGGATGTATATATAACCATTAGGAAGCAATAGTTTCACCCCAGACCAGAAATAACACTTTTCATTTATTGGCATAGGAGTTAAGAAATGGGGAGAGCTACAGATCACGCAGTCATTAGGAATATGAGCCATCTCAGGCAAAATGAAAATAAATGCACTAAACTTTTCTGTAGCCACTGACAAAGGAAGCGAGTATGGTTATGTAGAAATGAAGCACCAATACAACTATCACTCAGTGTATCTGCACCAAGTGGCTCAGCTTCCTTATGCTATGTTTAATTCAGAGAAGTAAGGCAGTCCCTGCATCTGAAAAAAATAATCAAAGACAAATTAAAATCCTGAGTAAATGTAGTTTTAAAAGACATTCTGAAGAAAAACCCAGAAAAATGGGTGTTTGTCTTACAGGCACCAAAGATGTACAGTTTCACAGTTTTTGCTTAATTTTGAGGCCAAGCCTGGCTTGCACATTTCTTTCATTCAAACTACAAATGAGGAAAAATACATTCAGGCTAGAACAATCTTGCCTATAACTAACTTTTGTTTGTAATAAGGCAGTTTCACTCTACTTTTAACTTGCTTTTAATTTCCAGCTTCTTAAGATCCCTTTGTAATGAAAAAGGACGGTAAAATTTGCAGATTGACTTGAGCTGACTTCCCCTTTACATGTAAACAGGAGCTCTAAACAGCTAGCTCACAGTAACACCCTCTGATCACTCCCTGGCAACAGCTGCAGAAATCCACCACCGCAGCTGTGAAAAAAACAAGCATTTGTGGCAAAAATAGCCTACAAGCTAATTGTGTTTTTTGTTTCCTATCTTGCATTCAGAGATGACAAAGAGACATAGCTCATTATGTGACAGACAGTATGCAGCTCCGACCTGCTTTGCTGTAGCTGAAGTTCATGTCACATTACATTGACACGGCTGCAGAAGAATAAGCAGAAAAGCAATAAATCGCATTCCTAAGGAAGCAGCAGCTACCTAAAGAAATGAACTACTAGGTTCGCAACAACTTTTATCACCATGCCAGGACTTTTAGGTCACAAAGGCAGGCAAATGGCTACAGAGTCAGGTAAAAAACCATCTAGTTCTTTCTTCAAAAGCTGAAATTGTGTGATATTTCACAAACTTCACCTTAGTGTGGCATTTTATTTGGTTCATGCAGTTAAATGGCTCCAGGATGAACCAGTAATACAGTAAAGGAACTAAACTGCCATTCTATTAGGAAGGATGCTAAAGACACAGGAAGAATACCCACAACAGTAGTAAAGGAAGGCCTGTCTTTGTTAGCTTGTAATTGTACTGCTCTGCATCACTATGTAATCTATTTTAAAACCAGCTGGGTTCTTGCTTTCTCCTGAGTCTCTCATCCTGTATCTGCCAATTTTCCCCATCCTTTAGCTGATCCTGATCATTCACCTCTCTCTCACACCTCAACCCTGTTAGCTCAGCTAGCCTACTGGGGGTCTTTACTGTGCCTTTGACTAATAAAGGAATTTTTCTGTTAGTGCGAAGAAATCCTAACCAAAGTCTTCAAATAAGGTCAATACATATGCTTACAGCTAAATACAGTAAATCTGAAAATTGAACCAATACGTCAGTTAGATCAATTACATTTTCTCACAGTGACTAATAATGTCTTTTGTGTTTTAGAAGTAAAGACTTACAGTCTACTGAAGCATGGGAAAATACTTAATGTGATTTTCCAAAGCACAGCGATCCTGAAGCTCTGCCAGTCATGTAGTAGATTGAACACAGCATTACGAAGTATTCTCACATGTAACCACAATGACTCTACAATACAGGTTATTTAAAGCTTTGTGAGATTCACTTATAATTCTAGATGAAGTACATTTCTTAAAGTATTTCATTGGCACCCATCTGAAGCTGCGTGCCAAAAAGTTAAGTGCAAATTTCACAGCCTCTAGCCCTGGCAATTCACATCCTATAAAATAAGCAGAAAATTTTATCTTTTCCAGAATAGCTGGGATCTCATGCCCTTGCAAACAGTTTTTCTATTTTGTTCCCTAAACAATAAAAATATCACAAGAGCTTCTAGCAGGTTGGAAGGAGGTCAACAAAACTAATGTCAGGGACTTTTAATTTCCTTTCTTTTAAACTCCTTGGGGAGTCTAGTGAACAAAACTTAGCAAAGTGCATTAAGCATGTTGTGTAACAAGATTGTTAGATCTGTTGGCTTCAAACTAAAAAGACTGTAAAACAAAATCCCTATTATGGATATTTCTTGATGTTTGGTGGTCTGTCGTGCATTCCTACTACAGGTAGTCATTTTCACTCTCTTGCTATTAAGATCTCTGATTAAAGGGCATTGCTGCAATACTTCCATGAAATTATTGTAATTTAGGACTTTGACTTTTGGAAAAAAGTGTAACAGAATAATTAACATGTCTATCAATTCCACTCTCTTAGTTAATGCTTAAAGTGGAAAGGCTAAATTGTTAACCACTTGCTTGCTCTGGTTATCACAATGACAGAATGTCAGCTCCACTTCTAACATTTCAGCAATGCCAGACACCACAATCTTCCTCTAATTCTGACCACACAAACTTGTCCAAATGGGTCATGGAGATTCACAAGAAACATCTGAGGTCAGTATGTGCTTTCCTAGAAGCATCTGAACTAATATTTCACTGATGATCCACACAAAGGGGAAAGCAGAAAAATTTGAAGCGTATTTTGTATTTACACTTAAGCACTTCCGGGATAAAGCTGGTTTTGACCTATGAAGTTCTCTGTGTCTCCATGCTAACCATGCAAGGAATGCCTCACTTTTCTTCATCTGGTGGGATGGCCTATGACTTGCCATCAGTAGAGACAATCTTTCCAAGCTTTCCTTATCAAAGAGAGTGCTTTTATCCACAGTAACCCACCACTGTGGATTATGGCCACTGGTCAGCAAACAGTTTTGAGGCTTCACCAGTGTGACTGCAACTGAATAATCCAGACCAAGTGCCATAAACACCATAAACCAAATCTTAGTCACATGGAATTCAATGGCAAACCCCCAGTGATTTTGTAGAATCCGAAGTTTAGTTTCTAGTCACAGAAACTTAACCACTAAGAAACACAAAAGGAATCTGATATTAGACTTCCTCAATACATATACTGAGGTAAAGCATCTTCCTACCTTTTCACAAGCACTGAATGTTGAAAAAATCCTTACTTATAATAATTAACATTTCACATCATCTAGTATTTCTAACAAAGTATTCCATCCTCCCACTCTGATGGCACTTTACAAGCAGGTTTTAACATCATTAAACAACAGACCATGTATAAAATTCATCACATATAGCAGACTCCTCCCAAAGAATGTGAAACCACAAATTTTGTGGACAGTTTAGTAGTTTTTCCTCTAAACAGCTAAATCAGTTCCACCCCCCCCCCCCCCCCCCCCCCAAACCCACAACAAAAATTTATACAATAACAACAACAAGATTAATTTTATTTTCTCATTCCACA
>WUAM01000043.1:522882-544525 GCA_024336885.1 Actenoides hombroni
GGGTGACAGAGCACTGGAACAGGCTGCCCAGAGAGGTTGTGGAGTCTCCTTCTCTGGAGACATTCAAAACCCGCCTGGATGCTTTTCTGTGTGACCTGATCTAGGTGATCCTGCTCTAGCAGAGGGGTTGGACTAGATGATCTTTTGAGGTCCCTTCCAACCCCTAACATTCTGTGATTCTATTATAGCAGAAAGTAAAAATGAACTACTGAGATATCTGCTTTCAGACAGTGTGATGAAAATCTCAATATAAGGAGAGAAAAACCCAAAAAGAATTACAGCTGATTTTGGCACTGGTTGCTGCTGCTGTTGTTTTGCTCCACTTTGTTTTAACTAAAGCTACATTTTTTAACAGTGACCAAGCGCAGTAACAAGTTATTAGCTGTAACTTGTATAGTTAATCTTTGTTAGACACTCCATAACCTGAAGCCTTTAAATCAATATTGGGGACCTCCTTAGAAGATAAGCTGTATGTCAGCCAAGTTTATTGAGCTCTATAAAAACCTGCTAGATTAGGCTCTATGGTTTATGTTTATGTAAGATTGCAACCATGACATAATGTCTCTAACCTTAAGTATCCACTAAGCTATAATAAAATGCGCAAAATACAAAGGCCATTGGAGCTACTAGCTTTTAACGGACACAAACCTGGGCATGTAAAACAGACAGCTATATGACAAATGAGAGATAACCAAGTGCAGTAACTCCAACATGGGCAGCTTCAGTGAGGTATGGAAAAATACTGCAAGCATGATTATGCTGCAAATACAGTGCTGAAAATAAAAGTTCACATATTCTAAGAGGACAAACACAACTACAGAGCATATGTCTTACCAGTGCCATGGCAACTTAGGAGAAAACATACACACTGACCTGAAATAGTAGCAACTTCGTCCCATTAAGAACATTGCTTATAAGGGAACAAGCAAGAGCCGGCTGACCACGTATCCATAAAAGCCGGGAAGCTGGGAATGTTTTCTGTTGCCAGACAGTGTTTCGATGCCTTTACTATTTTTACAAAAAAAAAAAAACCAAACCCAAAAAACCAACCCACCACAAAACAAAACAAAAAAACCCAACCAAGAACCAAAAAACCACCCCCCCAAAAAAATAAATAAAAAAAAGGAAGAAAAAGGTGGGTTTGTCCCTGATTTTACAGTCCCTGAATGCATGAAGTTAACAAGTTGAACAGATGCACACTTCAGGGACTTCTCCTAATCCATACTGTCATGTTTCCACCCACCTTGGAACTTGCTGATAAATACAAACTCTCTGATCCCACAAGGCTGATCTAATCCTTAAGCAAGCATCCCACTCCTTTCCCTCACCAAAGAGACAACGACTTGCTCACACAAATCATCCAACAAATTCAAAATAAAACAGCTGAATCTGCCCAGTCAGGGATTAACTGGCATTTCAGCCCTGTCTGTCCACTGAACAGCCTTCACATTATTGAGCATCACCACTCTAATGCTATTAACCACAGTGAATTTATAAGAAATGCTACGCACAATTCAATAGACCTATAGGAATGGGTTTACGAGTTGATTTCGGACTCCTTCCTAAAGGAAGTCTTGCATGATATGTTTGTTTTACAAGTATCAGACGTTGTCTTATCACCGCTGGCCAATTTCAAAAGAGAGCAAGTAGTCCTTAAGATAGTAAGCTCCTAAAATGCTGGTGAGAAATCCATGCAAAAAAAGAAGGTTAAAATCAAAGCATGTGGGGAGAAATATAAACAGGGGGACTCTGCCTTTATAAGACTTCTTTGGTGGAACAGCACCGTCATTGCTTCTGAGTGGATGCAGCAGACGCTGGCTATTGCCTAGTGGGAGTTTCAATGGGGAGGACAGTGTGAAGCTGAGGGTACTGCAAATTGGAGGTACCGAAGCAGAAAAGGAAATCAGTACATTTTCAGGCCACAAGCAGTTTGGATTTGCTAGTTTAACATTTGCTTGTTTTCTGTTAGCAAATGACAAACTATGTATGTTCACAAGTTCACCACATCTGAGCAAAAACCCAAACCAGAAAAACCTGCCTAGAATGAAGTATTATTCACCATCTCCCACAGTAAATTGAACTGTAACAGAAGTAACCTTTCTCATGTACTTCACTGGACATTTAAATATTGTCTAACAAGCAAAAATAAGAGCTAATTACATTATTTTTCCCTTTTAGAAAAGTCATACAAGTGTGAAACTTTGAAAAGCCGACACATGCACATAACTCTCATGTCTGTACTGTGACTAAGACAGAGAACAGTCTGATTTACAAGTTCTTCAGAATTTGTGAAAACAAGATTAACATGGAAACTGTTCTGCAGCCCAGTGACCTGTTGGAACCAACTCAATGCAACTGCTGTGCACATTTTCCTTCCCAGTAATGCAAGCCTGTCAGACACCACAAGGGAAGGAAAAAACGGCAAAGCAACAGGGGTTTTTTTGCATTTAATAACCAGTAATAGCTGGGACTGCTATTCTCTACCCTGGCTTTTTTAAAGCTGTCATTTAAATGTCTAGAATACCTTATTTCTCATGACTACTTGATCCAGTCCTCCAATTTGAAAGTCCTAACAACTACTGCTGTTGGAAACATCCGGAATGTTACTTGCACATACTTTAAAAAAACTGGCATTTGCTAATAGAAGCAAAGCTTTTAAAGTTTGGGGGAGATAGCCTTCGGGTTTTCCCCTTCTGAGAGATTAAAGTTTTATGAGTGAACCTACAGGACTGCCAGACTTCTGAAGTGACAACACATGACGAAAAAATTTCCTATGTGTTTTGCAAATTGGAAGTCAGTTACATTTCACAACTGACATCAGGGTTTTTAATATCAGCTCTAATGAAATATAATTCTCCAATGACATAGTTGTGAAGTACAGCATTTTCATTTCACTAGCTGGCAGAGATGTTTTGGCCTTATTATTATTATTTCTTACGTAGAGCCAAGTGTTCTAGGCCCTGCACAGACATGTCTGAAGACGAGACCTTTTCCTTGTATCTGCTGTAAACACTGAGACCACATGGTATTCAGCCTATCAGAACAGGTCAGATGCATTTGCACACGAGTGCTACAGCCAAGTTATGTGTTAGGACTCAAGAATATGAACACAGTGTAAGGAATAGCCTGCCTTCACCTCCTCTACAGTTTCTATTTCACTAAATCTCTTTGGGTGGGACTGGATAGTTTCTGGCTTCGGAGAGTTCAACTGTTTTTAAAAAAAATCAACAGTGCAGTCAATGAAGAAATTTCAGCCATCATGAAAACCCTGAGGGAAGCAGGGGGCAATCTGAGGATTAATATGGTAGTGTTGTTTTTAAATCTGGTTCTTGGTGAGGTCACATTTCTTCTGCTGAATGAGCAAGTGGCATATTTATTTTAAAAGTACAGGTACACGCACAGCCCATGACAGTTTAACAATATATCAGTAAAAATCAGAAAGCTCCCATTTGTAAATGACTGAACTAAGCACATAACTGAGAAGAGATCTTCCTTCCCTAAACCCCAACAATCCAAGAAGCAGGGATGAAAGAAAAAGCCAAATTTCCCCTTCCCTGAGGCCTACATTCCCTTGACTAAGATGAAATCAGACGATGGCAGAAAGCAGTTGGAAGGGGAGCCTTGTATACTCAGAAGCCCCGGAGTAGGAGCGCCTAACAAAGGCACTTTTTTCTGGATTTGTTTTGGGGACGAGCAACAACGGCAATGTTGTACTTACCCCTTCATCTAGGCATCCTGCTCAATGCACGTATTTCTTCAGGACTCCGATGGTGTTAACTTTGGGAAAGAAATGTGCATCAATTTGGCCATTTTCGTGACACTTTTTGAGACTGCCACGTTGTGCTCTGGGACTGAGTAACAAGCCTGGTGTCACCCAGTGCTCAGGGATCCTGACATCCAGGAGACTCCTCTGCACACAGATCCATCTCCAGTTCAAGAGGGAATATGAAAAAGGTATCTCATGGCACAATACACAGTGACAAATCTAGGCCTGATCTGACAAAACATACACAGAAAGAAGAAAAAGCATGAGAGATTCTGACAAGCACAAAGGAGAAGCCACTGTTGCTAATCTAAATGTAACATCTCTAGCGGTTAACACAACTGGACAACAGCGGGACATAGCACCTCTGACACGAGGCTGATGCACACACAGTCAAGCTTTGGTGGGAGAAAGAGTAAGAACCAGTATTTGGCACATTAAATTAAGAGGTGGAGAGAAAAGCCTCCAAAGAACACAAGGAACAGATGTCTGCCAAGAGTCAACATCAAGTGGGTGTTAGCATCCTGTACTACTCTTGTGGCAGTAACTTCTTGGATTTATAAAATGTAAAAGCAGCAGATAAGTAGCAAATTCTCCTTTGGACAGGCTCTGATCAAGATACCTCAGGACCCATACACTCCTTTTGCATCTTTCTGAAAATTTAATAGGTGTCTGCAGTACCTGAACTGCGGCCTAAAAACAGTTTGGATTCTTAGTGAACAACAGCTGTACATCAGCTCTGTTTGATGCTACAGCAGAAGATGAAAAAACCCATGATTAATTTTTCTCTTTTGGGTATGGTTGAGTTGCAAGAGTCTGCATAATACATTATGGTGCAGCTTGCAGTGGTAGTGGTTGTTCTCTTTTGGTGCCACAGCTCGTTTCCAAAAAGATAGCTGTGCAGGATGAAGTAAGTGTTATCCTTTAGTTTCTCTAGACTGCTGACAAACATTAGACTGGTCTCCAATGCTGATGGAATACAGAAGAGAAAACACAGTCCATGACCTCCCAAAATTGGGCAGAATCTTTGGTTTTCTCTGGAGGATGCTCTGGGAAGAGGTGGAAGATAAATGGGGTCTGGCAGACTTTTCCAGCTCCCTGCAAGCAAGCTTAAGTCAGCAACAACACAGCTATCCCCACCTCTGAGAGGCTGTGTGAAGCTTGCAGGAGGAGACAGCACAGTAGCGGAAATACTGCCATGCATGTCTGCTCTCCACAGACCCAAATGATCACGGTCAGGACTCACTAACATGCTTGCTGGAGGCTTTGCCACAGAAAGGAGAGAATCAAAACCATGTAAATATGGTGGGGTTTGGCCCATCATAAATGCTGGCGTTTATAACAGCATCACTGGATACCCACTACAGACGCTCATGCTTTGCTTTTCACAACGTAATCGTGCCTTGTGCTGAGATTTCATCAGTATTTTCTTAATGAAGTAACTACATTTTCCACTAGTGTGAAATGGTCTGCACTGACCATACCAACAAGCTACTGTTTCACCAATCATATTTCCATAATAATTTTGCAGCATTTGTTTTAAGGCACTGCCATTTCTTAAGAGCTCTCTTGCCTCTATTACATGACAATGTAAGCCTGAAACCAACAAAATACTCCTCTCCTAAGACAACATCCCTTTCATCAGGCACTGAGGCAATAAAGAGCTTAAGAAAGGGAAAAACCAGTTAACTAGTTGCTAAAACTATCTAGAGCTCTGGCCTGTGAACTCAAAAAATACGATCGTCACATGGCTCTAGAGTCTTAATATGCAAAGTTATACTAAAACAGTATTAAAACTTTTACGTCTTCCACCCACACAAATGGAGCAGTCCGCTCCTATCCTTCCACAGCTTCCAGCCTCAAATATCCTGGCATAAAATGATCAGACAAAATAGGTGACTTATGTTTTTATTGGTTCCTCCAGACTATGACGACATTTCCTAAAACATTGAGCCAGGAAACTATTAATGTCTCTGAAAAAGTGGAAAGGGTCAGCTATTTCAAAGGGCATGTGTTTGCTTAGAAGTCTTTGTTATAGATCTATAGGTCACTTAAGATTAGATTACTAATAACAAAAGTATTTAGCATTCACATAATATACCTTAAAGCTAGAAATATTATTTGTAACACCTCCATGTTAAGAACTTATTACCCCTCTTCATCTTTTTGAGAATGAAAATAAGAAGGTTAATTGTCTTGCCTAAGATTTTGTAAAGTAGTATATCCATTCCAAGACCAGAATTCCCTACAGATGTGTATGTGCTCCCAGTCGCAGGCTGTTACTGGAGGGAAAAATGGAAATGGTCTCAACTTAACAACATTAAAAAAGGGAAGACCAGGAAGATTTTCTAGATTTATCTCAGCTGTGTTTGCCTGCATTTGCCAGCACAAATCAGGTCAGGCATTTGCAAGTGGTGTCAGAGATTCCTTAAAAAGCTCTGTGTGTTTTATATACAAGCACTAAACCAAACCAACTGGTACTCTTAACAGGAGCATAGCACACTGTATGCAGGACACGGACAGGGATCCTATAGATGCTCCACAAAACTTCCTAATTTTCTAGTGCATGCTACACATAACATACCACTTTGTTTTGGCTCCTTTGTCAGTAGGTCTGGGTATTATCAAGATGGACACAAAGGACTTGCACAAAAGCCTTGGAAGTAAGGGTGCTTTCAAGGCATCACCACTTCATTCATGGCCAGATCAATTTCACCCACAAACCCAGTTCTGATCCTGACTGCACTAGAGTGTGCACAAAGATCAGTTCCCCAACACAGGGGTGCAAAGCAGATTTAAATCCAACCTGCCTGCAGCATATACAGTATGATGTGTTTTACAGAGAAGCGTGTTTGAGGCGTCCTAAAAGAAGTACAAGTCACTTTGTTCTTACTGACTCAAGAACCTCACTCATCTGTCAGGTCTCCAAGGATCACGGCTCGGTCCCATCGCAAACACTGCAGGTAAAAATCCCACTATAGCACAGTGCCACCTCCTGGGAGAGCCAGACTGGAAACCCCCCCACACGCCTCCCTTCTCTCTCACAGCACCCAGCGTTTTAGCTTCCATTCCCACGCGCTGGCAGGCAGCGCATCACCTCTGTTCTCAGAAGGCAGGCCATGAATTCACGGAAAGAAGATCTGATTGTTTACAAGTCCCACGGTGAAATGCGAGAGAGGCGGGATCTGCACAGGCGAGCGCTGCACAAACCCGCAGGATTCAGTTCACTCCGGGTTGCTGGCTAATCACAAATTAGCAATCAGGGCTTCCTTTCAACATCCAAACAGGAAACGGGAGTGGAGGAAGTGAAAGCTTAATAATTTCTTGCATGTTAACAAGTTACATGAGCCTCTCCAATAATAAAAATTTTGAGAAGTGAACTTAAACCTAGCACATTGTCTGCCCCACTGGCAAGCATTTGTCGTTTAAAAACAAGCTGCGCATCTTGGAAAGGAAACAGACGTAAATATATCATTCTGCACAGCTTAATTTCTAGGATAAAAGGACATCAAGCCATGAAAGAATGTTGAGGATCTTACCTTACTGTAATTTTCTGCATAAGAATATCAGGCATGTATTAGCTTCATCTCTTTCCACTATGTTTTAGGGCTTACTGTGCTTATTGGCTCTGTGTATCCCATAACATCTGTCTGGCCACACAGCAGGGGGTCAGGAAAGCTGGGAAAGAAAGGACCTCTGTGGGACAATGAGAACCCTAAAAGGCCTGAAGGAGCAAAGGACTCTCTGGCCTCCATGCCAAATGCAGTGAGGAAAAAAATCTCCCTCCGTCCTCAGGCTACAGCATCACAGCCCCCAGGGAAACTGAAAAGCCTGGCCCATTACACACTCCTAACTTGGTTGTTACCTTCGCTGCAGGAGGAAGAAAAAATGCTTAGTGAAACTGTTGAGTAATTCTCAAGAATTCAAGACAGATGAAAGTCCAGTCTCTTGGTTGCATGGAGATATTAAGACAGATTAGGGACAAAAGTAAGATGACTTACATGGGTGGATACAGACTGATGTTTTGAGGGAACAAAACTGCCCTAGGACTGTAAGGTAGAATTTCTTGGTTTTTATGGATGCACCCAGTAAAAACCAAAAATCTCTTGAAGAAGTTGTAAGACTCAACAGTACAGAAAGAGATTAGGTGGGCTGCATGGAGAACAGAACAAAGGCAAAGGAATTTGGAAAACACCCTGCTGTCAATACATCCACTGCACAATCTCATTATCTCCCAAGGATGCAAGCAAGAACAGACATATAACGTAGATAGTTACCATGGCCCACAATAAACTGGATGGAGTAAATAAGGAGCTAAAACTGCATGGGTGCATGCTCTGCAATATGGAGCGTGAAGGTAGTTGGGTTTTTTTCTCCTAATTTCATCAGTAGAGACATGGGCAATCCTAGTTCCAATGCAGCACTTACTATAAAATGCTTTCTGCCATAAGCTAGAAAAGTATTTGTTACATTACGCACACGGCTGGAAACACAGACTTTACTGTGGACTCTCTAAGCAACTAAAAAAGGAAAGAAAGTCTGTTTTGTATGTGAACTTCCATCCTGGATCCTCCAGGGCCAGCTCACTTTCACAGTAGGAGTTCCCTGTTTCCAAGGTGATCAGATATTTAAGGCGGATCAGTTGTTTAATCAACTTTGGGTTTAGACCACCCATTAGCAAAAACACTCCAGAAGAGGAGTTTCAAAAGCTGAAAAACAATGGCCTTGCAACAATACTGGGTTTGGTAGCTTTTTTATTTGCTTGTTTGTTTTTTTAAGACTTTGTGATAGGTAGGTATTACCTCTTTGACTGGAAATACTGATACTCTTTCCAAAGGACTCATCTTACTACCTTGCACTCCAAGACTCTCAGTATCAACTGTGTCCAAGCATTTACTTCTGTGGAGTCACTATCTACCTCCTTCACCTCTCTTTTAGGATGTTTGTATCCAGGGCAGCAATGCCACTTCCTACTACGTGAGGAAGACCGTGATGGCTGTGCAGGACTGCCACCTGCTCCGTTCCCAAAATGACGGCATCTGCTAGAACATTCAGGTTTTCAACCTGTGATGCTCCAGCAGGTTAGTTGATCTTCACTTAACTTCTATAGTACCAAATGCTTTTCCGTAAGCCAGAGATTTCCATTTTCCTCTCCTTCAAGGTGAGAATTTCCAAACAAGGTTACTTTGGTAAGTAGTGCTAGAGAGCTTGTACCTCTTCAGCAGCTATGACTGTATCAACAGTCCACTGACAAAAAGTGGAGGAGGAATGTACTTCACGATTCTTACTGAGAGACAAATTACCACCCATGTCTGCCTTGCCCTACATTTATACAACATGCAACCTCACATGTTCCATTTGCTTAAGTATCTAAAGGAAGATGTAACTGTAACCAGTTTCTCTTGACCAAACACCAGGCAGCAGTTAAGTGATACTAAGAATGATTTCACCACGAGATGCTTGTACTGGATCTCAACAAAAAACTTTTTATATATTGCATATATTACTGTTTTGTTGCAATTGCTGTCTCAAAGCAAAGGAAGAACTTCAACAGATATGCATGAGATCATCCAGATGAGGACAGTATGTTTGCAGAGGTGTGGTAATACTTGACAAAACAGATTATCTTTTGCAGTCTGTCTTCCAAAAGAAAGATTTTCTTGGATGATGAGCTCAGGAGGTTCCCAGAGTTTTGTCCAGGGAGGTCAACTTAATGTGTGGGACATCAGGCGAGGGCCTGCTATTTATTGCACTATTTTGCGTAACAAAAATCAACCTGCATAACAATGCAAAACAGCCACAATTTGAAAATCCCTGCAGAGGGTCATATATAGCAGCTCTCCAAGTCAGCCTCTGGGAACCCCTAACTCAGATGCTGAATTCTTGTGAGGAATATAATTGATCCTTGTGGATTTTTTTCTTCCTCAAAGACACATTCCTGAAAGTTTTCTTTATTGTGATGACTACTAGACTTTGTGTTACACAACTGTAGAAGACTGACAAGACAAGAGCAGACATGCTAACCTTCTAATTTATAATGTAGTTGTAAAAGTTTGTAAGCTCAAAACAAGTGATAGTCTTTATTGACAAGGCCTCCAGGTCTGGAAGCAGCTTACGTCATATTCCGGTGGAGCTAGAGGGGAAGGGACTCATTACTGTTTAAATCTTCAGTAGACTTTTAAAGTTCATTTTCATAGTCTGAAGGCTTGAGAAGGTAATGATAACTTCTAGTATTCTCTAGAATACCACTCTCACTGTGGTCTTGTTGAGTTATTCACCTGATCTGGCTTCTCTGTGCCATAAACATATACAAAAAGGAAGTATTTCTGCCTTGTATTATCTCTGCAAGTGTGAGAGAGCCTACAGTGGGACGGGTAAAGAGCTATGGAGATAGATTACTCTAAAGGATATCAGCCTCCATTCACATCTCTTCAAGTGGAGGTGAAAACTGTAAACTACACCCAAGACTTGAGCACACAACTGTGCCAGTCAGATGACAATTAATTCATGGAAAAGTATGATAAAGATTTTAGGCTTATAAGCACTCTTCTGCACTTACTCTTGTGCATATTCTCAATGGCCTCTCATTCCCAGTTGCGCAGACATTCACAAAATAAGAGACGATAGCAACTTGTTCTCCAGTTTGCAGGGTTGGCAGGAAAGCTAGCTCAGCTAGTATGTGGGTGTCTGCTATTACCAAGGCTACAGTTCACTTAACTTCGGACAACTTAATGGGGAACATCTACCTTAGTTCTTAGGTACAAGTAGGTGTAACAGAATTCCCTTCCACCAACAGAAACTACCTGGGGAACAAACTGTATGTTTTTCTCAGCAAACTTTGACTTTTAGTTCAGATGTTTTGAATGGAAAAGCCACCAGGGAAATGAAGAAGCAAACACGTAAAAAAAAACCCTCTGCTGTATGGGGAGACCTGGTATCAGCCCCACACCCTGCCACAGTGCAATGGATTCCATCTGGGTGCAAGCTCCAATCCTGAGAAAAAAAAAATAATTCTTTTGTCTCTGTTACTCTGGCAGCCCTGCCAATGAATATCCCAAGTACTGGGCAGGAAAGCACGTGTTGGGTCAGTCACTCCTGCCATGGTGGATCACAGGGCAGTGCTGGTATTTGGAGGACTGCATGACGGCAAGAAGAGTGTTGTGCTACAGTTGAAGCACCCTTGTTAAAAGGGCTCCCGTCAGTAGCAGAGACCTATCTGGCAGAGATCTACCTTAACTGGAGCAACCTCCCTTTCATCGCCGATCCTACATGACAGGTGTGGCTGGTTGAGAAATCAAGGCTCGTACTGCCCCAAGTACCTGCCCTGCCTCCTTACTGAAGTGAGGAAAACCAGCTGCTTCTGTTGCAAAATGGGTGTGATCCAGGTTAAGCCACGGGGGAAAGTAAGGCCAAAGCCTCAGCTGGTGGTCTCGTGTTCACTGTGTGCGCTCTGCCAGACCTAGTCACTGAGTCAGACAACTTGTCAAAAAGGTGCCTAGACCACGGGAAACAAAAGGCCCAAGAAATATCCCTTGCTTTTAGCTGGAGGCTAAACAGTGAGGACACACAGTGAAGTCACCCGTGACACGGCAGGGCTGTGACAAAGGGGTTTTGCAGCAGGTATTCTACACTGCAACCAGCCAAGGAGGTTGCATCTGACGTGTGGCCTGTTTAAGAAACAGAGCCTCATTGCTTTCCGTGTTTTATCTTGTTCTGATCAGGAGTTAAGCAAGCCAGTCAGCCTATTGTTCTTCCACATGGTAAGTAACTAGCTACATGTAAACAAAACAATTAAGCTCCATAAGGAACTGCTGGCCATTCAAAGCTGAACTAAACACTGCCTTTTGTTTTGGGAGTCCAAATATGGTAAATTACTGACAGTTAGCTATGATTATGGGATTATTTGCTACACAGAGAAGCTAAGTGGAACAGGCAGCACAAACTGGAAAATCACCTTTCTTCCTCTTTACCCTGTCAGTAACCATCTCAAGACTCTTCTGGTCTCACTGATAGCTGCCTCTTGCTGAGTATCACCTTAGCATAACTAATTCATTATAATGGACACAATAGAGAGATAAACTTCATATACTGGTACAGTAAGCCCCTTGCTCTTCAATAAAACCACCAGGCTCCATCACTACCCCTCTCCAAGAGAATACCTCTGAGTTGTTGACCCCTTAATATATTTGGTAGTCAGGCAGGGGGATAGCATGACACACAAACACACAAAAATTCATTATTTTCTCAATAGGTCTATTCCTCTTGCATCTAGAAGCCCTAATCAATATCGGACTGTCAACTTGCTGGACATAATAGGCATAGAAGAAGAAAGAATCCCCTCCCAAATGTCCACAAGACCAGAAGCTTGTGTACTGTCAATCCAACACACACATCCAACTCAAAAACCCCCACCTCTCCCACTGCTAATTTGTGTACATGTTCAGCTTTTCAGGCTGAATTTTCCTATTTTAAATATTCATAGAACGTAGAAGTCTTGAACAGACAGGGTAGAAGAAAAAAATAACAAAACCAAAAACAAAACCAGAAAGAAAATATTATTAAATCCATTGGGGGTGCTAATAAAGGCAAAAGTAAAAAAAAGCACTGTGTTACAGCACCCACTGGAATACTCACTTTTATATTTTAAATGTGCATGCTTTGTTTTTTTTGCAAAGATTTAGCAGCATTCCCAGTTGCAGACCTGCATTGCAGCTCTCTGTAGTGTCTGTCACTGTGGGGCAGAAGCAACTGAGCAGAAGCAGGCAAAAGGCTGAGGGAGGAAAACCAGGAGTAGAGCTGGGACAGGACATAGTGGGGTGGCTGCTCAGCCATGGGGCAGAGAGGTCTCAGCATACCAAAGGGAAGGACAGAACCTGGAAGGTGATGGGAGCTTCCAGGGTAAGTTCACAAATTTCACATTGGAAATCTGGGAGTTAAAACCACAGCCATGGTTGATCTTCCCATTCCCATCAGTCACGCTCTCCCAACCAATTCTGCTATGTGGTATCTATGCTTGTACTGCCTAGAAACATCCCAGCCTCATGATGAAGTTACTAGATAAATCGGATATTTTGAAATACAGCTAGACAAAGGTTAAGAAAGCAAACTATGGTCTATTTACTGTAGCACTACAGCACACATCTCCATCTCTGATGGACTGGAAAAGACACCATTTTGTGCAACAGACCATCAAGGTTAGCCATTGTGAGGATAAAATGGCCTGTTATAGCAGTATTATCCAAATTACATATAGCTATGGGAGAGTAGGACATAGGCTGTGCAGATATTTTCTCCAATATCTTAACAGAAGCAGCACAACTTGTACAAAAAACATAAGCCAAAATGCTCTAATTTGGTTCGTTTTCTAAATCCTGGGTGCCAAAATGGGAGGTGGGGGGGTGGGAGACTAGGACAAAAAGTATAGAAATAGCCTTAAATTTCTTCTTGAGCTTCACCTGCCATGATAAATATTGCTGGCCACCAGATTATTACCACTTCCCTTCTATATTCTGTGCAAATATTTATAGGCACACCTTTGAAACTGCCCATGTACAATGGAGGATTACTGAGCATAGGAGACAACAGAGATGCCAACACACAGAAAAACAATCAACTGGTTTTAAATGAGAAGTCCACACACCAAGAGCTGCTTCTCTGTCCCTCAGGTTTTTACTCTGCCAACTGAAGTGAATTGTAAAGCATTTGATCTAGAAGGAAAAGGAAAGCTGCTTCCAGGCCCATGCAGAGATTAGAGAGATGCCACAGCTCAAGCTTTCATAAGGGGCACAACTACTTTCAGCAGGTTTTGCTTGTCCTTTGGACAGTTTAGCATCCCTTCCTCCCAACATGACATTTAAGAGAAAGCTATTGTAGGAGTGCAGGTGTATGGCATTCAGGATGTACTCTCCAAAATGTGCAAATGTAGTACAAGCATTCGGTTTATTCTTAATGCTTACTTAAACATTACATTTCTCTGCCTCCTCTAACTTCTGTAACCTCTTTCAAAATTTTAATCTTAGCTCCGTTAACCGTATGCTCTGTACTTTTCAGCACTACCTTCACTCTCTCTAGCTTTCTTCCTCTTCACTAAAACAGACTTTCCTTCTTGCTTGTTATTTCCCCACTAAAACAATAAAAATCGTAACACTAATCTGCTTTCACATGTGTAGCACAGTTGATTTTACTTCTACATTCCTCACACTTCTCTCTGCATTGACTTTGTTCACAAGGCCTCTGGGACAAGGCCTGTTCAAATTTGAACTGTGCTTAGCAAAACAGCACCCAGATGATCTCATCTGGCCCCTCAGCATGGCCTGGATAAAGGTACTTGACAACACTAGTTGGTTAACGTCTTATACAGCCACCACCCTATTCCACCCTAGAGTTAAGCTAAAGTCAATGCATTAATACTGGGTCATCCCCCAGCACATTACCTGATGCAATTTTTGTCAGGGTCACTTTGCTATCAACTTTAAAGGTGGTCGAGGAATTCCGCCTCAGGCCACAGGCAAGAGGCAAAAATGCTTTATCAAGAAAAACTTTTCCAAGGCACAAAGCAAAAGGCCTCTAAGTTCCATCCTTAAACAAGTAAGGCTGAATGCCTACCTAGCCCTTACCTCCACAACTCAGAGGGCTCAGTAAGCACTTGCATACCATGGCGTTGAGCATGGCAGTAGAACCTAGACAGACTGTTTAAACAAGCTAGGACCTGGGCATCCTGTTTCTCACGCACAATCCTCATAACATAGGACTGCTGCCAAACATTACAGTATAAATTTCCCACTGAACCTAAGATGCTGTTGACAAATATCCAAAAAAAGAATAAAAATATTTATATCTTAAAACATGTTGACTGAGTAAACAAGATTGTAGCTGGGTCTCTGTTATGTCCTGCTTACCAAAGTGCAGGCCGAAGCAGACATAAATGTTTACATCAGTCACTGTTATGCATGCATACATGCCCCATGGGCCTGTCCTTTGCCTGGCAGGAGCAGAGCAAGTTCTGGACAGTATGATGGGTGCCCATGTACACTTAGACGCAGGTGATGACCCAAAGGCGCTCAGAAGATGCTGAGCTTCTCAGCTAGCTGAAACAAATCATTCCCAAAGTGTAGGCAAACACCATGCACAGCCACAGGTGTAACTTTCAACATTTCTTCATGTCCTGAATGCCAGATGGACCCTGGTTGTGGCTACAGTATAATGCCTTTCACCACCTTTCATAACTGATTTTATGAAGCCAATTTACTCTCTGAGATAATTATCTAAAACTTAAATGAAACAATCATGACCAAAAATGGTCAGTTAGTGGTTAGACTCATTGCTTTCAAGTAATCAGCCTCAACTCTGCTCCTCTCCAGCCCTCTCTGCAAGCATTTAAAAGTCCGTCTGTCCATTTCACCGTCACCAGTCATCTTTCCCATTATGATGTCTGTGTGCTATACAAAAAACTAATCACCCATTATGTTAGTACTCTGTGTCACATTTGGCCAAAACCAGCATTCATATTTAAAGGCATGTGTCTTTAATAATTTAACATTTTAGGAATATATTAGGACTTTTTATTAAACTGAAGACATATGACTAAAGGTCTCCAATCCTACAAATATCCCACTTACCGGTGTCTGGAATGATATTCTTCAAAATGACAAGTGCGTATCTGTAACCTGTAGAAAGCTTGGAATATTTCAATCCCATGCAGAAAGTAACTTCTCTGCTTTAACTCTGGTAAGCAAACACAGGAAAGAACCATACTGCTAAGGGACACTATCTGCAGTTAGCACCTTAAAGAATACAATGTTCTAACTTCAGGGGAATTCAAATATTTAAGAATAATTTTATGACAGAATTTGAGCAGAAGAGCCCCATTTCAGGTAAGCACCTGAGTTCACAACTTGTCATAAACTGAAGGTCTGATACACCAAGGCAGCAGGTCTGATTTCCAGTGCTGTCTTTGTATTTCCAGCCCAACTATATACTGATGCATCACTCTACAGTAAGGGAGAAGACCTGTTTCAAAGCTCTTAGTATCTGAAGTCCTTCTGAAATCAGCATTTGCCATCCTAGCAGAAACACCTCAAATGCATTTGTTCTGCAAATTTCTTCTTATAAAACAGCACCACTAATAGGATGCAACTTGCCATCTATTGAACTGTCATACAGAGACCCAACAACAAAAATGAATTAAATGCTGCTGCCTACACAGCTGTTCTAGTTAATTCTTGTGGGTTTATCACCACTGTGTTTTTCTTTTAACTGGTTTTCTTCCCTTTCCTTACTGCCTGAGAGACACAAACACACAGATTTGCCTATCTAGGCATGCAAACACAGCAATGGCAGAGGAAATGCTTAAGAATGTCTGAACTACCATTGAAAGAGGAAAAAAAAATGGATTCTTCTTCGCTCGAGTAGTCCCAGCCATTACTTGTAACAGGGATATGCAAAAAACATTAAGGCAGATGTATGAACTTTAAGTTGATGATATGCTCTAGTCCATTATATCTGAGGAAGTGTTGTTGCAGGGAATGCTAGAGAGAGCATTTTGATACAGGCCACAGGACTGGCTAACAGGAGTTTCATTGCTCAATGTGGCATATTTGTCCTGTGATGTAATGCATATTGTAGGTATTATAATGATACATAGCTGAAAGACATCAGTAAAGGCTTTCACAAGGGACCACGCAAAGAAAGCTGATACAATGATAAAGAGACAGCACTTGATTGTTTTTCCTTACACTCTTGTACCTTTTGGTGGCTGTTAAATTGGTACGTTCTGATCAGATCTTGTAACCTCACCTACCACCTTTATGATACTATTTGACAGATCAAATTTAGAAACCAGCTGCTGGGAGAAGGGCTGCAGTCATGGAAGGTCACTAAATAAGGAGGCTGAGGCAAGGGAAGGTCTCTGCCAGGTTACTTCACATCTTTACATGGTGTACAAGCACTATCTTTTGCAGGATGATTTCTTTCAGCACATGCAGATTCCAAAATGGTTAGAAAACAGACTAACTAGCTGGAGTAATTATGGGAAAACTTTTCAAAATATGAAACCATATTAGGTAGCCTTTTATTGACTATGCCTAATTTAACATTTATATGTCATCAGGGCAGACTTGCAGAAATCCTCATGAATGCAGCAGTGTAATCAAGCTTTTATTAAAACTAGTCAGACATTTTCACCACCAAAGCCAAGATTTCATTAGGAGCCTTTCTCTGGTTACTCTGTTTGACTTTCTACACATACAGATCTCTGTAAAAATTACCTCTTAAAGATTTGAGACTGAACTAACTGATACCTTCCAGGGGGCTATTTGTCACCGAGAAAAAGTATGCTAATTTGGATAGTTTAGAGTATTCAGATCTTATTTCTTTTCTTGTGAGAAACTTCAACTGTGCTGACGATGAGAAACAGATGAAAAAGAACTGCTTCCAATCCCAACCTCAGATATTATAATTGTATTAAATGATCGTTTAATTATTAAAAGGAGTAGGGCGCAATGCACATGAAACTTCAGAAAGCAAACAGTTTAATGTCTTAAAATCCCTTCTGTCACTGAAAGACTGCAGAGGTCTAAGAACCCACACCAAGTGGAATTTTAACACAATAAACGGGTTTGATTTATTATTAAAAATTAATGTGAAATTAAATGACTGAGCACTACTTCAAAGCAGCTGGCTATAGTGTTACTCCACCAGTTTATTCATAAACATATTTTCTGGCCAAATACTCTAAATTCAATATAATATTATTATGAACTGCTGAATTGCATGTTGAACTCTGCCTATCACTTCTTTAAAATACCACAATGAGGAGATCTGTATTCTAACCTCACTGTGCAAAATATTATTTTGGAATGCCCTATAATTCCACAATGAAATCACTACAATTGGTCTGAAAATGTAATATTTTAAAATTTAATACCTCATATTTTGGGGAATAAGATAATTGCATCTTGCAGAGGGAGAAAAAGGCAGCTCAAGTCTGTTTGTCCTTATAAAAAAAGTTTGTCACATAATGGAAAAAAAACCAAAAAAATTCACCAGCTGCTTAAACCAAATGAAGCATTCAACTTCAAGTCCCAGTCCATTATGACCATGACCTGGTCACCTTTGACAGTGCAGTGACATACACAGTGTGCAAGATGTAGGCTGAAGACATAAGTTGTTGTACATTATCCTATATGGTGGAAAAGGGATAAGACTTACAAGCAAAATTACTTGGTCATAGTTGGCACCTATACTCATGGGTTCCAGATTATTCCTCTCCTTGGTTTGACTCTGTGGTGCCCTCTGGGCCACTAGAAAGACAAGTTATTTCAAGTAGAGCTCTAAATAAGGTCATCCTAAACATCAAAGATGGCAACAAAGATGACACACAAGCAAATATGAGAGAAAGGCATAAAAAAATGAATCTGGGGAAGCTGTCAGCATAAAGGAAGCAAGACTGAGGCTGGACAGACAATAAGAGATCAGAGAAAGAAATGCTGGCAGATTAACATCAAGCTGAGCAGTGAAAGCAAAAAAGGGAAATTCACTATTGCTCACCCCTGGAACAGAAAAGCAGCCAAGCTAAGAGGAAGAACTTGGTGAAAGAATGTAACTGTCATTATAACATTAGCCTTGCTGTGCTTTACACCAGGCAAAATCAGTGTCTAAGACAAATGAACACGAAGCACATGCTATTTCTCTGGTAACCAATACTGAGAGAGCAAGCAGGATAAAATGACAGAATTCTGTCCTCATATGAATGTAATCAGAGAAGTTGGAAAGGAGAAAAAAGTTGAAGACTTTGCAAAGTACAAGGGAGGAGAATGCAGAGCTCCATTGCATGTAGGCAACTACAGAGGTCCAAAGACATGTCTAAACTGGAGACACTGCAATAGCTCTGTGAAGATTGCGTATGGCAGCCGCCCAGCTGTGACTACAAGAATACAGTGCAGTTCATTAGCTCATAACCTGTCAATCTTGTTAGCGATCCTCATCTGGCAACAGTGACTCTCACAGTAGCAAAAATACAGTGTAAGAGTATGGGGAGCTGAATGCTGTAGGGGGATGAATAAGATGCCTCCATCCCTATGAGAATTTTTTTGAAAGTAGAAGCAGCTCCCAGTTGGGCAGAATCAGAAAACTGCATCTCTTTGATTCAGTCCATGAAGTTTGACAATAAACATCAAGGATAAGCTTTAACCAGGGGTTTACATATCAGAACTCTGCATATACAAGGACGAAAAAGTTTTGGCTGCAAAGGATTCTGGAGTTGCTGAAAACAAGGGATACAGCAACCCTGGGCTACAAAACCAGTCCCTGATTTTCTGATCTGTCAGTCAGGAACAAATACAACAATCTAAAATCTTTTTCATGGCCGCAATCTAAAATCTTTTTCATAGCTCCTGCAACCTCTTTTTTTTCTAGGGTAAAAATTATATCCACCACCCAGGCATTAAAACAGGATTGTGATTTAAAGTCCAATTAGTTCCGCAACAACCTCTGGATCAACGTACTTCAGTCCCAAAATCATTTGTTCTTTCTGTTCGCTCAGTCCTGCAAGCAACTATGTGAGACCTAACACAGTGGGTTTGGTGGCATGGAAAGCTGAACGCTGGGAGCCTGTCTCAAAATATCCACCCTCAGTTCAAGTACAAGACCAAATCTTTACACAACAGTAACTACTTTGACAAATTTGGGATGGAAGTCAACTCCAGCAAAGGCATGAAAGACGCAAGTATTTTTTACCCAACTTGTCATCTGGATAAATGATGCCTGTGTATAAAATGCAGTTTGCATCCCATCTGTGCTACAAACTGAAACAATGTGGTACGCCAGTAGATTTTTGCTGTTCTTGTAGTTTGGGTAAATCCAAGCTCTATTTACCTACCTCGTGACTGAGAAGAGGTCAAATCCAGTTGAAGATTTTAAGAGAAAAAGCGTATTAGATATAGACAGGAAAGATAAAGACCTCCACAAGATACAGATGTAATTTGTGCAATTTGTGCCATGGAAGCCCAGAAAGAATTGATCAGTCAGGCTGCCTGTGGCTCTGCACAGACTTTTGTGCATGAAAAACATTTTCATAAACACTCTGCCCATGCCCTAAGCAATTACATAGACATCCTCAAAGCTACTGGAAGACAAAATTGATGGAAGGATGAACTGTGACCCCAAATAGGCAGTGTCATGGAACCGGCAGAAGGCTGAACTGTGACCTCAATTTCATCCCCAACTGAACAGTGTAATACAACTCCTGTCCAACCTATTCAACTTAACAAAAAGACAAAAACCAATACCAGAATGTAAGCAATACTTCAACAGATGCTCAGACCATGGTCTGAGATACATGTGTTCTGCGAGGGAGAAAGGAAGGGAATGAAATAATCAGCCTGAGGATACACTCCAATATTTCTCCAGTGACTTTTGTACATGAAGTCTTACATCTTTTCATTGTCTCAACACTCTAGGCAGTTTCCTTCATCTAAAAAGGAAAAAAACAAGCAGTCCACAAAGACAATTATTTGGGCCCATAGCTATTTGTGTTTTAACATATAATTAAAATGTTGAACTGCAGTGAATTAAAACCCAGCTAATTTATACTGTGTATGATGTGGTGCGTAGTCAAACATGAAGCGTATCGGTGAGTCTTATTTTCCGATGTAAAAGCTTAGTCTGCACTGGAAATCAGACTCCAAGCCTAAATATATTAGAGACCTACTCAATTACATAAGAAAGACATTCTATATTTTTCTGTTATGGGGGCTGAAAAAGTGCCAGTGAACTTCTGTGCTGTTCTACTCCACATGGCAGTCATGTTAGAAATGTGGCAGCTGAATTTAGGAGCAGTCCTTGCAGTTTAACTCCTTAATGAATTAGATTTTCCAAAAGAGTAGTTGTTTTCAACTCCTACACAGGCATTCGTAATAGTTTTAAAAGGGATGAAAACGTGCTGATAGCTTGCTCCTGAGTTGCTATGATGCAACTCAAGCTTGTTCTCCAGAAGGAAGTTGTAAAGGCCTCAGTTTTTATTTAAATCAGAGAGAGAGAGAGAGATCTGTAGTTCACCAGCACTGAAATCAGCTTGCTTCTAACTTAGCGGGTGAGAAGGACTATATGAAAAACAACAGCTACCAATGACAACCCATCACCAAGCAATACAAGTACAAATAAGACTAAAGGCTGGCAAAGCTTGGAGGTTGGAGGAGTGAGAAAAACAAAGCAGGGGAAAAGAAAAATTGGGACAGAGGACCACAACTGAAGGGAGAGAGAGAGACACAGCAGTACTGAGTTGCATAGCCCATAGGAGATCACCAACTCAGATTAACTCCCACAAAAGCTACCAGAAAACACGTTAAAGTTTGTTCTGAAAATTCAACAGGTATATGGGAATTACGAATATGAATAAATATTGTACTGCAGCAGCTGCTCATTTAGGTAAATGATCAGGAAAGACAGAAGTCAAATGCCTGCTAATAAAAATGGCAGGCTTCTCCAGAAGGAAGAATATTGCAACCTCATTGAAAACAAAAAAACCCAACCAAACAAAACAAAACTAAGATTGAAGTGTCCGATTTTCTAATTTTATTCTAAATATCTGAAGGGAGCAAAAAAAAGACAGGAGGACAGAGTTGTTGCAGCATTTGGGGTCGGAAAGAAAGCAAAGCAGAGCTGTGATAGCTTTATTCTAGTTTTAGAAGTGCAATACGCAGAATTGACCGAAAATAGCTAGGCAATGCTGCCTGCTGCATTCTGGAGATTAGGATCAGGCAAAGTCTTTATGCTATCTGCCAGCATTTGAATAGTTTTGAGACATTTCAGAAGATTATGTGATTCCAGCAGATCTTCTTTTTAAAGAAAAGAAAAAAAAAAAAAAAAGGAAAAAAAAAAAAA
>WUAM01000043.1:544625-660124 GCA_024336885.1 Actenoides hombroni
CCCGGCCTCCGCCCGCCGCCGCCGCCTCGCCCGGCACAGCCGGCACGGCGGCCCCGTCCTGCACCTGCAGGAGCGGCTCCCCGGGCCCCGCGGACCCTCCGCCGCCGTCGGCCCGCTGCGCCGATGCCGGGCGTTGGGGCGATCGGAGCGCGGTGCAGGCACCGGCCGCGCAGGAGCCCCAGGAAGAGCCCCAAGGCGGAGCCGGGCCAGGCCGGGGCCGCCATGGACGCGGCGATTTGGATCTATCAGTTCCGGCTGATCGTACTGGGCGACTCCACCGTGGGCAAGTCCTGCCTCTTGCACCGCTTCACCGAGGGCCGCTTCCCGGGGCCGCTGCACTCCGACCCCACCGTGGGGGTGGACTTCTTCTCCCGACTGGTGGAGATCGAGCCCGGCAAGAGGGTCAAGCTGCAGCTCTGGGACACGGCGGGGCAGGAGCGATTCAGGTACGGGACCCGGGATCTTCCTCCCCTACCTCCTCCCGTAAGCCCCCTTAAAGCTGCTGGCTCCTGGGAATACCCTGACCCGCAGCCCTGGTTCCTGCTGCCTTCCCGGTGCCGTACTCTCATCTCCTGGCCCAGGGACTTTGCCTTGCCCCTGGGACATCTCACTGCACCCACCTGACTGTTGTGCCCCAAACAGACCTCCACCCCACTGCCATCCAGCCTCACCACCCCATTGCCTGCCAGAGCCCCAGCCCTGTAGCCCACCATCCCTCACCCCACTGTTCACCAGTTTGTCCCTAGGAGCTTCCTCTTACCCCACCCTTTCCCTTCACACCCAACAGGGAACAGCTGCTCTTCCCTTCCTAGCTCACACTAGGGGGTAACAAGTGGCCTTGTCCTGTCTCTCCTTCCCTCCTCCATCTTTTCCCTGAAGCCCTGGACCTAGGGTACTGATCCTTCCTCCACAATTTTTTCCTTCTTTGTAGCAGGAGGCCTCTGCTTCACTCTGCATTTCTTACTTTGTCATCACCTCCGAACTCATCCTCCCCTGCAGTATTTCCCTCTGCCATAACCTCCCGTGCAATCTGGAGAGACCAGGCCATCTCCCTGCTCTTCCTCCTCCCAGCACAGCAGAACTGGGAGCACCAGCACAGCCTCAGCAGCGTGAAAGCCACCAGGCAGCCAGCTACTGTCCCTTATTAGTGTTTTATCTGCCTTCTGCACCTGCTCAGCACTGATGGTTGCCAGGAGCCTTCTCTAATACCTCTGTCATTTAGGGCAGCTAGACTGGCTCTAATGTTGCACCGAGTATTAAATCCTCTCCTTTCTCCTGTCTGTCACAAACAAGTAGGAAAAGTACCCTCTTTTCCTGCCCCAAAAGAGTCACCATCATTCCCCACTTACAAACTGGTACTATCATTCACTTACTCCTTTGACTCTGCTGTATTTGTAGTGCTTGCCCCCTTTGTGTATGGATTTTATTTTGGACTTAAGATTCAGTAGGTATGAATGTGGGTGGGAGGCTAATGCACAGCCCATCTTTGCGGTACTTGAACCCATACGCTTCTTGTTACTGGGATGCTAGCAGGAGGGCCAAAATGGGCCAGGATCAATTCTTTTATGTTCCCTGCCTGCAACAGTTGTGCAGATTCTCACACGCAGCTGAAGAGGTGGGATTTCAATGTTTTATGAGGGGACACCAACTCTTGGGTTTTTTCAACAAGGATTACAGTGAAACAACAAAAAACTTCCCTGGGCTTGCATCAGTCACAGTTTTATATGTATTTTTACAGGAAGGCCTCTGAAGGGTTAGCAAGGAAATTAGCAGTGATAATAGCAAGCTCTTAGCATTTTTCACCCTTCTCGTGCTTTCCAGCAAAGAACTTGTAAAATACTTGTAAACAAGTGACTAAGAGTGTATAATCTCTTTATTTTGAATTTGCTGACAAAGAGACGGGATGACCAATGACAAGGCACTTGACTGAAAGGAATGCAAATGCAGAGACCTTTGCATACATTATATATCAAATGATAGCCATCCTTTAACCCGGGAATGCTCAGGGGATGTACAGCGATGAGTCATGCAGTCAGTTGCTTTTAAATTTACCATTAGTATACATCCACATAATAGCCAGAAGATACAAACTGAAGGAAGTAGTTTGAAACATCTGTGTTTGGTTTTCTGCTAAGAGTTTCTTTTCAGTTGCTGTACCAAATATCATGTCATTTATTGTTTAGTCTGTTCAGACTTACTCAAGTAAATTATAAATATTTTACTGTGTTGTACACTGCAGGTTAAAATCTTGCATATTTTGGTCTCTGCTAATGGTGAAGTTTACAAATCACAAGCAAAAATGGTCTTGGGAAAGAACTCATTATTCCAAGAAGTAGCTAATTTTGTGGAACGTCGTGCAGTTTGCAGTTCTCTTTCCCAGTTCTACTCTGGTTCACTTGCATTGGGACTTCAGAGGAGGTAAAGCCTGGCTTTAAAGGTCCTTGGGGAGTTCCCTGTGTGCAGGGAAAACTATTGGCTGCATAATAACCCCCTTCTATTGGTCCCAGGCATTAAGGACATTCCCAGGGGAAAAGTAAGGTGTGACACAACCTGCCATCACACTCTCTTGAAAGAGAGCTCTTATTCCTTCGAGAAGGTGTTTTGGAAAATTTTTTACAGGTGTCTAGTTCATTGATGATGCTGTATTTGAACTGGATTCCATGCATGGTCTTAGAAATCACCTTTAACATGCACAGTTTGCATTACTTCTTAAAATAAAGTCATTCTTACCACTTCCACAAGAAGGGGAGTAAGCTGCAAACACTGGTGCCAGAAAATTTACTTATTTTGAGCTCAGACAGTGCAGTTACTGACTGTATTTACTTTGACGTCAGTAAGGCATCGATAAGAAGGATTTCCCATTGTGCTAGGTGCCATGTGGACAACAAAATAACATTAACACCCTACTAGAACAAGAGTGTACAGGCTCAGGCTTGTAAGGCAGACTAAGGTAAATGAGGGTTACACCCTAGGTTTCTTTCTGTCTTAAGATTAGTTGTCATTTAGAGCAATCTGCAGCTTTGGCCATGTTTCACATCATCTACTTTGATGTGATTTTCTTTTGTTTGGTTGGTTGGGTTTTTTTGTTTAATTTTTCTGGATTTAAATCCAACAATATATTTAAATCATGAAACTTCCAAGGTTATAAAGGTAGTGGTGCTAAGACTCAGTGTTTAAGAATGTAGAGGCAAAATATTGTGGTGATGCCTCAGTTATATTAACCCACTTTTTAGTGACTATGATACTAGATACATTCTAACACGTGGCTTGAAAACAAAACACTATCATTATTCTTCTTCATGAGTAATCGATATCTATTTTCAAAATTAATACCATTACAATGTAGTCTTTAGTCACAGTATAAAAACAAGTCTTCAAAATTAGATAAAGCTTTAAGTGAAAGTTTAGTTCATCTGGTAAAGATCAGTATGATCATAATGAGAAAGAAAGTGTGACTGATTTAAAGTCACCCTAAAGCCATAGTCTGATGTGATTAATAGATCTCATTCATTTTCAGAAACAATTTTTCAGTGGCCATCCTCTTACCAAGGCTTTTCTTGAGAGTATTAATTAGGGTCTTACATCTTGAACCTAATATTTAGATTAAGCTAAGAGAATGACTTCTGTTCCAGACAGTATTTTCCCCTTCCATAATGGAAGGTTAGGCAGAATTAATTAGCAGAGACAACACATACTCTACATGGGAAGTTATAATTTATGAAAGAATTTAGGATCTGCATTTAACAAATATTCCCAGTTGAAACTAAAGACTTCAAAGTTTTTCTTTGGAAAAACATTCTAATGTATCATTATTGTATGTCATAACGTAGAACTTCTTGAAGAGCAGTCTCAACTCCATCAATTTCAAATACAGAACCATCTGGACAAACCTTACAGCATTCGATATCAAAGAGTCATGGTTCCCTTTTAATACTTAGTGTCATCTTACCTTTTTAGCATGTTCTAATAGGTTAAAACTGATTTTCTCCAACTCTTTATCTGTATTTACCTTCCATTTATTACAAACATCAAGCATTATTGGAAAAGAGCAAAAATGTTATTCATACAAGTACTCTTGCTGAAAATAAGACCTGAAGATGGTCTGGAGGATGCTAGGACAGTGCATATTTAACAACAGCATAGATGAGGAGCTCTGTAATCTATTTATTTATATGGAGTGGGGGAGAAAAGAATAATTACCTTTCCAATAATGCTTTTGTCAATTTTTGTACCTCTGAGGCAAAGATAGTATAATAGTTCACATGATTAGTGTGGATCAGCTGGAGGCTGCAGCACGCCCATCATCAGTGGCTGGCATGACATGCACACTTGGAAGAGGGGGAGCTGCACAGCCATGTCAGTCTCTGGTCACCAAGGAGTTACAGTCACCTCTGTTACGTAGGAGGGTTGTTTCCTTCCATTTAGTGTATCCATGGGAAGTGTGCAAACTCCCCGCTGAAATACCAGCTTGCACCTTGAACAAAGGCCCAGGCAGACACATGGCTTTATGCATTTCCATTAGCTGTCACTTAGAGCAGGGTTCAGAGTCTGCTGTGAAAGAGAAGCTGAGAGAGGAGGCAGCAAGGAAGTACTGGGTACAAAGGAGTAGAAGGAAAACGAAGTGTTTTAGAGAGATAAGACCTGTGAATAAAGACAGATGCAGGGATAGATTTAACAGTTTAGTCCTTCTTTCATTTAAAGTCATGAGCAGATTTGCCAGATTCTAAAGCTGAACGGAAGTTCTACTTCCCTCTTGCAACCAGCACCTCCTCTGAACAGTTTCCTAGAAGGAGATGGATGGTTTCATTGCTGTCTCTCCAATTTCATAAGAAAGGATGCTCTTTGGCCATTACTTTTTCACCCTAAACCCATCCTGCTCCTAATTTAAGGCTTTCCCTCTACTAAAGGAAGTACTCCCCTCTCCCTTCTTCCCCACAGAAAATTAATAATAGTTCTGCAAGTAACACATTCCCTTTCATAGTGCTAGTTTAATTACATTAATTAGATGAACCAAAGTTTACATGAGAAGCCATCATTTCAACAAGAATTTAGGATCTGCATGAGGATAATTTGAGAAATGGAAATATGAACATCCTTTATGAATAAGTTGGACTACATTAAACCTGACCTGTCACAAGTTCCTCATCCTGACTTGGAAACTTGAAGGACCTTAGCCTTTTTTTTGTTTTGGTTTTGGGTTTTGTCATTGTTGTTGGGTTTTGTTGTTTGTTTGGGGCGGGGGGGGGGGCTTGTGTGTGTGTATTTTTGTTTGGTTGATTGGTTGGTTAGGTTTTTGGTTTGTTTTTTTTGTTTTTTAATTCTGTTCAAAGAATAACAGTAAGGAAGTTAAAAACTTCATTTTACTTTTAGACCCTGATCTTGCAGCACTTTACCAAAGTGTGTATAATTATATACGTGGATTAGCTGCTTGTGAAAGAACACAAGAAAGGCCAGTCTGATTTTGTCTGTGGTCCGTACTTGGATATCTTGTCTCTGACACCATCTTTGAATTCCCCTGAGCATTCTGCTGTCCTCAGCTTTCAACTTGAGGGACTTCTGGAGACTGATGCAGTTTGTCTGTTTACCAAAGCTAACTCAGACTTTTGTTCAGGACTTGTTCAGTCTTCCATGAAATACAGGTAAACACTTCACAATCATAACATCTTTCCCAAGGAAATCTGCAAGTCTACCAGCTGTTGCATGAAGAGCCTTTTACTGTCAGCCCTCCTTATCTTTTGTTGGCTGCCCTGCACCCTCATCACCAAGCTTTTCAGTGAAGAGATATGCAGCACATTGACATGGCCTGTAAAGTCTATAAAGCTGTACTGTTCTGAGCAAAACCCCTGTACATGGGCTCTGTGAACGCTGACTTGTGCCTTCTGAAGCAGTGCATGAAGAATCTGTGTGAAAGATGGGTACCTCCACTGTGATGAAAGAAGGTTCCTCTGCATTTTGTGAGGAGGTTGAACCCATCTGGGGGTGTTGGTGTGCTCTTGGGAAGCCCTCCCAAGCAGAACCCTTCTGGGTGCTCACCTGGAGCAATGGCTTGTTTTCAGCTCGGGTCTGAGCTAAGAGGAAAGGCAGGGCTGTCCCTGCTGAGTGTCTCGCAGCCTGCGCAGAGGCAGAGCGCTCAGGTCCCCAGGGAACTTGTCCAGGCACCATGGTGCCGTGCAGCTGAGTGGGGCACCATGTTAGGTGTTGGTGTTACAGTTCTGCCTAAGCTTGTCAAAGGCACTTGAAAGTCCTATTATCTTTAGTGATAACGTTAGAAGCAAAATTGCCCTTGCACTTAGTTTTATAGAGGAAAAAAAGCCAAAGCAAATCAAAACCAGAGTCATAGACCATTTAAGTCAATGCTCTTCCATTCTTTCTAGGTGTGATACAGGGTGTGAGAAAAAGGACATCTGCTTTACCCAGTGCATTTTCCAAATAGCTCTCTGTCTACTAAAAATATATGTATAATAGTTTATCTACTCTGATTATCATATTTAAATCAAATATTTTTCATCTGCAAGATGTTTCAGATGCTGTTGAACAACGCGCCACATTCACATGTCAAACATTTTTCCCAGTTGTTAGCCAAAATTTTCTGCTTCGGAATTTTTTCTTATTTGCAATACTTTATTTTAGAATATAAATGCAAATAAGAACTCACCTTAATAGTAAAACTATTCAAATATTTGAAGACCATATTTTAACAAACATCCTTTTCTCAGATGTTAGACAATCACATAACATGATATCCTAACTTCTTGTGTTACTTTTCTTCTTTTGTCACTATTTTCTAAAGCCTCTCTAGTATATCAACCTCTTTTTTGGTAAATTATACATACCAAAACCACAGAAAAAATGACAGCTGTCTCTCCCATATATTCACACAGTTTTCATGATGTACAGCCCAAAGTTACAGATGCTTTTTAATCATCTCTGTTAGAGGCAATACATACACATAATTAAATATAATTGCTTAGACCATCAGCTAGTGTAAATTGGCATACGTCTGCCTGCAGAAGTGAGTTACAACAGGTGAGGGTACTGACTGCTGTGTGTAAGCACCCATTAACACATGGAGGGCTGTTTCTCAGTACTCCAGTTCATAGCTACACGATACAACATCCTTCTCTACAGAGGTGCTGGCTAATGCACTGATGTGGCGTAACTGTCTTCAAGATACTTTTAAAAATGAAAATAGGTTCTATCAGCTTCCACTTCTCCAAAATGAATCCCATTTTTGTCATCCACTTCTGCTATTTCTAGAACCACCTGAATTATTTTAAGGTACTCATTTGTGTTTGCAACTGCTTTACAAGCAATCTTACTTAAAATCATTTTTAGTCCATGGATCTTTTTCCTCTCTCACTACATTCTCATGAACATTTTTTCTCATTCTAGAGCATATTAAAAATCTTTTCAACCAGATGTTTCCTTCTTCCAAAATTCCTTCCAGTGAATGATCTGAACATAAAGGGCTCAAAAGTAGAGAATATGTGTTGCCAGTCCTAGAATTCTCATGTCAAAAAAGAGTAAATGCAATTATGAAGAGCTTTTGTGACAGAGATGCTGGAGGGAGAAGTGTTACTTGCCAATGCTTTAACAAGTGTGTGTTTGCACAGCTCAGTTACTTTTGGACATTTTTGTTCCTTTCTTAGTCTGCTACCTGCAGAGTTCTGCAAGCACAAAGAATTCTAATTATCTGTACAAACTTTTCTGTCAGAGAATTTTCTGCAAGGAATACAAAAGGATATGGTTGTACACAGGCAAGCTTAGGTTCCAGGTTTCTCGACAGCTGCCTATGCATTTCAATTTGCAGTAACTGATTAGAACAAAGCAAAGCACATGCTTGTGTAAAACTGAAGGACTCAGACTTTAACAGCAACAAGTATTTGATGAATAAATTCATATATTTTATTCTGTGAACATGTGCCACAGTTTGCTAATAAAGAGTAGTCTGCAGAATAATGCAGCATACAAAATTCACACTAGAGATGCTGGCTTCAGGAATATTTAGGAAGTGACTTTTGAATGTAAGAAAAAAATGAACATTTTAAGAAAAAAGCAACGTTTTTGCGTGTAGAAGGTACATTAATAAATGCTAATTAGTTTTTAATAAAAGCAAAGATATTTCATAAAACTTGTAGTAGATAAGAACACATTGCCACATGGAAAAGTAATCTATTTTAAAGTGAAAATGTATTTTAATTTTCCTTTTTCTTTTTCTCTCCCTTCATAGATCAATAACACGCTCTTATTATCGCAACTCTGTGGGTGGCTTACTGGTGTTTGACATCACAAATCGACGATCTTTTGAACATGTGAAAGACTGGCTAGAAGAAGCAAAAATGCATGTGCAGCCCTTTCAGATTGTGTTCCTGCTGGTAGGACATAAATGTGACTTAGTGTCACAGCGTGAGGTTACAAGAGAAGAAGCTGAAAAACTGTCTTCTGACTGTGGTATGAAATATATAGAAACTTCAGCAAAAGATGCCACGAATGTTGAAGAGTCCTTTACAATTCTTACACGAGACATCTACGAGCTTGTAAAAAAAGGAGAAATCTCCATACAAGATGGATGGGAAGGTGTCAAGAGTGGCTTTGTTCCAAATGTTGTACATTCGTCAGAAGAAGCTGTAAAGCCCAGAAGACAGTGCATCTGCTGAATCTGTAGCATGCCAAAGAGAACATCGGGTGTTCAGAAGATGATGCCAACCTAAATAACAGAATAATAATTTTGAAACTATATTAGATCATGACATAGCTGAATCATAGAACGGTAATTTGGTTTTGTATCCTTCTGTCTAGGTCATAACTTCATAAAACTTTAAGTGCTTTTTTTTCTTTTCAGAGTACAATAACTTTGTGTGGTTTTCAGGAGAAGAAATTATGTATTGCTAAAGGAAAAGCTAATCCTACAGCAAGACACTGAGAAAGTGCAATAATCATTGTGACAACATCCGCTCCGAGGCTTTGTATTTTTAATACTGTTTAAAATCAAAGCTTGCTTGGTGAGGCGCGGATGAGCTCATTACTTTTGTTCATCCTGCCCTGGTTTTGGACAAGAAAATACTATACCTTATACTTTTTAAATGTGATTCTTTACTCAAGTGCAGGGTTCCTAATGACCATTAAAGTTCAGAATGCTGTAGAACATTTAGATACATATAGATAACTCTAAAGAAAGCGAGATGAAAGATTGCTCCAATAGCAAACACTTTTGATATGACTATGAATACAAGCCTTACTAAAGAAAAAGAATGTTTTAGAAAAGATGATTTATTTGTATACAAAAATGGGGAATAGAAGCAATGACATTTATTATTAAATATTTTCTGAATTGCCAATGAAACTAAATGCAACGTCACGTATGATCCAGCTGTTATTTGACTTGGATACAAAACAGATTTCCTGACCACTGGAGTTACATTTTGGTGGCCAGATTCTCAGCTGGGTAATTATCACAGCCACACTGATGCCTAGGGAATTATGTTAATGTAAACAAATTCCGTATTAGCTTTAAAAAATAAATCTACTTCTAACTAGAAGTAAAAATAAGTTTAAAAGTGCTGCAACCCATGGGGACCCAGGCCTTAAATTTGAATAGAGCAAGGATTGTTTTATTCTCAGCCAGCAGATGTTAAACTTGTCTAAAAAATGAAGGTTTTAAAACCAAAACTGCTATGAATAGAGTGTTTGGAGAGGAGAGAATTTCTAAAATAATACTTGGCTACAAAGAGCAAAGTTGGAGAATCCCTATTCTAAGAAAGCAACACATATTAGCTTTTAATAACAATAATAATAGGAGAATACGTGATCATGTAGCAGTTTACTGAGCTTGAGGTCATCTTCCTACTCCTCTGAATATAACACACACTAGCTTTATGCAAACTATGCCCTATATGTCTAGCACTTAAATACCAAATACGTCTATTTCTATTTTATTGTAGTAGTATAACAAGATGACTTGATCTCCAGAGTCGATAAGCATCTATAGTTTATCTGGGCATATTCATAATCACCGAACATCAAGCCAGTTATCTTCATATAAAGGTGTGCTACCGTGTTACAGTTCTCCACTTTCAAGACCAGGCAACAAGTCCATCTAGTCTAACTTCTTTTTTTTTCAATTAACATATAGTTGTTTTTCCCTCTGGTTACTTTTGGGTCCTTTTACAATCCTTTTGTAAATATGCCATAGTACAGAGACAGATTGTTTGGTTCCAGTTATTACATTCACTTAGGGACACTAAAATTATTGACATCAAAGGGAACTGAAAGGTTAAAATTTTTTCAAGAGCCTGAGTCTCACTTGCACTGAGGCACAGTTACACTGTCATAAAAGGATGCAGAGGCCTTAATATAAACAGGAATCAGCCTTAATTCATTAGCAATTTAAACTATTCATTCTAGTCTCAGCATGTCACAAAGAGATCAGTGTGAGCCTGATTCTCTATTAAACTACATATATTAGTCATTTACACCAAATAAATTTTGATTTGAGGGCATTTTAGGCCCTCTTTACAAAGCAAAAGTGACTACAGATGCCAAAATGTAGTACAGAGTCAGGCTGTGAGCATTTGACACTGTTTCCACTATGATACTAAACCCATGTTGTGTGTCTCAGAAGATCTCATTAATGACCTCATTAATGTCTATAAATACGTAAAGGGTGAGTGTCAGGAGGATGGAGCCAGGCTCTTCTCTGTTATGTCCAATGATAGGACAAGGGGCAACGGGTGCAAGCTGAAACATAAGGGGTTCCACAGAAACATAAGGAAAAACTTTTTCCCTGTGAGGGTGACAGAGCACTGGAACAGGCTGCCCAGAGGGGTTGTGGAGTCTCCTCCGGAGACATTTAAAACCCGCCTGGATGTGTTCCTATGTGACCTCTCTAGGTGATCCTGCTCTGGCATGGAGGTTGGACTAGATGATCTTTCGAGGTCCCTTCCAACCCTTAACATTCTGTTATTCTGTGATTAACATTCTGTGAAGTTTTAACTGTTTGAAAAGTCAGCATCAACTGTCTATCATTTAAAAAAAGGAAACCCAACCCTAAACTTCTTCAGAAGTAATGTCTGAAAACAGTTCTTTCTCTTATGGAAGACATTGCTTCTGAATTGACATTTCATTTAACTCACTTTTGTAAAATACTCTCAACAATCTAGAATTTCTTGTTAAGTGGACACACTACCCACAAAAAAGTAATTTGAAAAAATGCTGCATTTACATGATTAAATAACCTGAAATTCTCAAGTTACTTAATATTCAGGGAATGCAATCATCTCTCCAAAAGTATTATTGAATGTGAAGACATTTTTCAAAAACACAAGGACTGAAATAGCAACAGAAATAATAGTCCACATAAATTACCACAATTCAGGAGAGAAAAGGTAAGAAAACCCATCATTATTAACTGCACCTTTTTATTAGGGAGACTAAAATCCTATCATGAGGTCTTCCTTAGATACCCAGTAATTAAATGATCCTCTGTTGTTCAGTTACTGAAAATTCCCTCTGCTTATCACCATTCTTGTATGCAGAATTTCATTACACTTAACAACAGTGAAAGTATTGCACTTGTATCCATCAGAAAAAACCAAACCAAACCAACCAACAACAAAAGCCTAGACCAAACCAAAACTCAAATATCAAAACTTCTTATCCTAAACATTTCCTGTTCTGAAACTTTAAAAATTATCCTAAGCTTAAATTTACACACAAGCAATACATAGTATCTGTGTGTGATCTAAAAAAGGCCAAAAGCAAGTATCTTTGTAAGACTTCTAGTGCAGACCAGTTAATCTGCTATTCTCAATGATCATTTAAAAAAAAAATCTATAAGGAAGTTAAAATTATTCCAAACTCTCTACAGTAATTCTACAGACTTTTTTATCTTCAGCCTCAAATAATTTTTCTAGTTATTTTCTTGGTATGCTGCACTATACCATTCTATGCAGGGAAAAATACAATCAAGACATGAAAAAAGACAGAAAATGTACCGATTCACTCTGCTCCAGCTGATACACTGGGTGACCCCGAGCAAATCACTTAGCCACATTCCCACCAAAAATAGAGAAGGCTCCAGACTCTTAAAAATGACTGTCAGACCAAAAATGTTTACAGGGCAGCTTGCAATCATAAAACAGAGGGCTCTGCAAATGGAAAGTATTACAGCATATGTGATGTTCTAGCCATGAGTTTAAAAAAGGAAAAGAACAGGAAAAAAAGAACCTTTGCAATCATGACTAGGCAGTGTTTCAAACAGAAATTAAACTCCCTGTTTCTTGGGTATAGTTTTCGTTGCTTATACATGATAATGACTAGGTTTGGAAACAAGAAAATTAAATCAGAAGTTCATACATACAGGATCATAAGAAAGCTGTTGAAATACTTCATAAACTGCAGGTGTGAGAAGGTTCTTAGAAAGAGGCAGTACCTATTACTAGATTTAACTCCTGAAGCTAAAGGTCAAATTTCCAGGTACCAAAGCCCTTCTTCAGGTTTCAGATGCGTTTGTAAATTAAGGGATAAAAGCAAAAGTGGTAATTTTCATAAAAGGGCAAGATGCAGAAGGGAAAAAACTTGTGTCGGGTCAGGACGCAAGGAAGCACACACAAACACTTGATTTGACAGATGGCATGAGGAACCCTTGCCTTTGATTTGCACATGGTAAATCAAGACATGTTCTTGTTTATTTGCAGGAAGAGAGGGTGTCACCATGGGAAAGGAACCCAGCAAATGTGGGGTTTTTTCTCCTGCTTGGGCTGGTTGATAAGATTTGGATGAAGGCATGAAGAAACCAAATGCCACTGTTTCCTAGCAAAATGCTTGTGCATCCAAATGACTGCTCCTTATGGAGAAGGCAGTGGCAGAGTTTGCTTTAGCTCCTCCTGCAGCGTATCGGTTCCAACTGCAAAGACCATCAGTAGGAAGAAGGACTTTAACGCGGATAGGGGCTCAAGCTGTAAGCGTATGGCAGTTTTTTGACAAAAGCAAATCCTGTTTTATAGTATGCACTGGCCAGTGTTACTGCCAGCAATTAATTACGGCTATTAACAATGCTAGCTGAGATATGGTGGGGGAAAAGACAATATCATTAGTCACCATGCAGGAAGTAAGAGGCAAAGATGCAAGTCACAGTTTTGTCTTTAACATCTGCATAGAGGTACTCAGGTTTTTGAGTCTACTAAAGGAACCATCTGAGATTATTTATGTTTTTACAGGGTCACATACTTTAAACCAAGAAAAACTAAGAAAACAGGATCATGAAGTGCAAAAGAAGGGTATAGACACTTGCTTACCCTCATTCATGCGGAGGCAGGTGAGGAGCATAAAAGAATCACACAAAGCAAAGGAAGAAATGTATTCATTGATTACTAAGGTGCTTCACAAAACCAACTTAAAACACATTGTTTCCAAACGCATAGCATAAGCAAAGGAAAAGCCTACTCTATTTCCCCTAATTATCTTTTTCTTTTAGTATGAATGATTGAATAAATAAAGCAGCTATATACCTCATTCAACATATAAATCTAAAGAGACTGAGAAGGGAACGAAGCATTTTCTCTTCACGTGTGAAATTCATGATAGTCTAAACAATAAAAAGCATCAGAGTGCCTAACACCCATTGGTTTCTTCAGGCATTCATCCATACTGCACGTCTGGCAGTGGTTTCAAAGAACATCTGAATCATGTTATTTAGTCCAGATTTGAAAAGACTGACAATAAACAGCATTTTAGTACCGCTCAGTCATAAAACAGCAAGCTTTAGTACTGCATGTCCACATTAGGAAAAATGAAACCGTTTCTTCCGAGAACAGTATGCTGAGTGTTTGACCCGTGTGCCCTGCAATGAAAACCAGGGGAAATTTGTTTTTCTGATTTTCCTTGTTCCATCAACATTTAAAAGCAGCCACACATAATAAAGTGTAACTACTAAAAAATCCCAACTTGTTTTTTAAAATGTTATTAAAATATTTTTAATTAATTACTCACTTTTGTCATTTTTAAAAAAGCTGTGTTGTGATGAAGAACAATGTGGTGTTAAACACAACATTGTTAACGCAACATTGTTGTATTAAAGAACAACACTCACAGAAGAACTACAAACAAAGCCATAAAAGGCTTTTCTCAAAGATCACTAATTGGATCAGATGGCCTCTGATCAATGCAAAAGCCATTCACTGTAAGCAAGTCGTGATGCTAACATAAAGGATGGGCCTACCCATGGCAAGAAGGCAGCTACAGAGCTCTGGGAAAAAAACACAAAGCGCAGTGACTTCTTCCACATTATATAAGGGCCTTCCTCATCTCCCTTCAGATCCCTACAGGAAAGGGTCTTTTGGTAGTTTCCATAACCACTAATTGTTCTATAAAATGGAAAAAGAAGACAGTACTTGGACTCACCAGATTTCTGGAGTCTTCTAGGCTATGGTGGACAGATGAACTTATTGTGTATAAGAAACTTCTCAAATGCAAGTATGTATCACAACACACCACGAGCAGATGGTGATTATAAAATGTGTATGGGGGAGGCTCAGATGTGCTCAGTCATACAGCTCACAAGAAAAGACAGATTACTATGGATATGTCGCCACAGTGATGCATAATTTCCAAAATTCAAAGCTGAAAATAGATTTCAGAATAGAATTTGAGCAGACTTGCCAAAAATAGCAAGATGTGGCAAAAAGAAAGCATGATTGTATGCTTGCCTTGTTCCTATAACTTTTCTGTGGCTAACAGTTATGGCTAGAGATGAGATAGAGAGCTAGATGGACACTGGCCCAACACAATACATCTGCTCCTCTGATCAGGAGAAGCTAGATACAAAGAAGTGATAGCCCTTCTTAATCATGTTACTGATGGTGTGATCTTTTTATTTCTTAATTATTTAATAGCAGTTCTTTTATTGTTAATGGATATGGTTTATGCAAGTCTTATCAACTACAGATATAGATTTATAAAGTGCTCTAAATTACAGTGCTGTACTTGGACAGTGTTGACATGAAACTCGAGCAGTTTAGGAATTTCCAGAGGCACGATGCCTGGAGCCAAAGTTTAATTTCCTCTCTAAAGCAGATTCCCTGTGCACCTTTAGGCTGCTCATCTCCATTTCCTCCTTTCTAAACCTGCCTCCCAGAACAGTGCTAGAGGTTTAATTAGTGAGTGTTAATCATCTTAGCATTGCCTTCTTCATTCCAGATATAACCAATAACGAGCCAAAGCTCTTCTACTCAGATACAAGCGTAGCTGCATTTGAGGAAGAGCACACCTTCCACTATGCCAGTCAGAAGCGGTCTTGCAAAATACCAAACCAAAGCTGTGCTATTTTTAATATCTGCCAACAAGTGAAGCAGACTGCCTTTGAGTGTGCAGACACTTAGGCTGGTCAGCTTTCACCACAGCCTGCGCTCTGACATCATGGATTCTCTGCTAACCATGCTCAAGTTAGCAAATTAAAATACAGCAGTCAGATGATAATTTATATGCACCTGCCTTCTCAACCCCCAGATGCAAAGCAGACACCATCACTGGTTGTGAGCATGCATCCTCTGTCAAAAGTCACCTCTTCTCAGAGGATACATCTCCCTTTCCCCACCCACTGCCACAGGGCAAGTCAACACTCCTCAAGTTAGCTGAGCTGCTTGCATCATTACTCCCTAATCATTTGCACTCAAGAAAGGTTAATACAGATGAGTTCCTTCAGCTTTTTTTGGGTGAACCTGCTTGTTGCAACTGAAACAGGCCAGAGCTGAGAAAGTGGGAACGAGGGGGCAGAGGAATATTGCAAGAGATGTGTTGTAAGTTCTTTTATGCGACCACCACACCATTAATCAATGCCAAGGGACTTGTTCAAATTACACAGCTGCCAGATGTGTTCCTCCCTGTGCCTTCATGTCATTCATATGACTTCACATTCATGAGACTCCCTGTGCACAACATTTGATCACCTCCATCTCTATGTTCATGTACTTTTGTACGCTGTGATCCCAGTTGTTTGTTTTTTGGTTTTTTTTATCAGTATCAAGAAAATTATTTCAGGCACTTGCTATTGAAGACTGGGTTGGGTTTTTTTATGTGACACTAAACAGCTTTACATTGTAGAGCAAAAGAAAAAAGGAAGCTACTGGAAGTACTGTAACTGGAAAGCGCCCATTATTTTCCATCTGGTAACCTACTGGCAATTCCAGAGGTATCACAGCAGGCACATTCGTGCCCCACCTCCCTGTTTAGTTTCTCATGACAGTCATCATCATCCTCTTACCTTGTCTGGCCACTAGGCTCACTTCATCATACACTGCAAGCTAAAGTTCCTCACTAAGAAATTTCACACCTACAACTTCAAAGTTGTGAGACAGTTTGTGGGTGAATGTCTAGTTTTAATGACAAGACAAAATGATGGAGAAGCTGTTATGCCTCTCAGAGGCAAGCTGTTACTTTAAGTTCCAAGACCAGTTTCAGCAAGTAAATGTCAGGAAAAGAGCTGCCAAAATAAAATAAAATAAAATATATAAAAAAACCGCCAAACCTACATCAGTCATTTATTACACAGAAAAGAATTAAGCTGCTGTCAGTCATAAATTCCTCAAGGTCTGAGTACTTCTGTTTCAGTACCAAGTACATTGCCAGATACATCAAAGAAAATGAGGACAAAATCAATGCATGTGTGTCCACATGCAGTGAATGATAGTCACTCCACCCAAATCTCATGGTAAGCTCCATTTCAACTTTCTGCTAATGACCACCCTGGAAAAAAGATTATATTCAGATTTTTTGAGTGATATATATATAAAAAAAGACATGTATGTGTTGTTAGTTAAGACTAAGACACAAGCATCTCATCATGGAATTATCTGAAATCTACCACTTATTTTCATTTCATCAAAACAAGACAGGTGGTCTGCTCATCACCAAAAGCTGGCTGTTCTCAGAGATTTTTTAGCCACTGTAAAAAGCTTCTCAGAGGGCTACAATCAACAAGAGATGGAAACTCAATGAATGTTAAAATTTATTAAATTTCTATTGATATTAAATTACAATCAAGACATTACAGGTCCCCTCTAACTGACTGCAAACTGGAGACCTCAATACTCGGAGGCTTAAGGCTTTCATGTAATTCTAAATGGTTAAATTTTTTTCAGTTGGCAACTTTGCCAGATCAAAACAAGCAAATTATGTTTGGGTTTTTTTTGTTTGTTTGTTTGCTTGTTTTTTTAAACTGAATTCGGACATCAAATCTTTCCACTATACATAGCAATTGTTAGTAAACTTGCACATACTTTCCATCCATTTATGTTTACTGGCACTGAAACAGAGTATGAACTCCTTTCCCCTTTCCCCCTGCAAATACATTCTCTCCAAGCTTCATTAGCTGACTGAAACTAGTTATAGGATGAGTAAAAGCAGTTATACATCTAAAAACAATGTTAGTCAACAACTGATTATATTTGAGAAGTGATACTCAATTGAGAATGCCCTTAAAAAAAATCCTAAGAAATCCCATGGCTTTTTATGAGTCTTAAGCTCTAATCTAGTTTATACACACAATTCATAGCACAGAAACTGAGTCAGCTGCTATATAATCAAGGCTCCTCATGAGAAGTATAGCTTTACAATGACTCAATGTGCATTGTTCTCACCAAACATGAGCCTGATATGCTGCAATGGTTACCAAGGGCAGCTCGCAGATTCTTCCCTCTAAAATCCACAGGAAGATGTTTTCATCTTCCCCTCCCACTCAGAAATTCTCCCCATTGCTCTGTAAGAAAATGGAGCCTGCCTTTCTCTGCCACAGCTACTGCCTCTCAAACACAACTCCTGCCTTTTGACATCTACGGGTAATTAAAGTGCCTCCAGTTCAAGTGCCTCCATGCCTTTATTCTTGTTCCCTTTGATGCCAGGCTGCGTCCTAGCCTAAAGTAGTCTTGACACCAACACAGAAAGACTCCCTCTGTCCTGAATGCCTGGTCTCAACGCGCTAGAAGAGGTTGGCAGGAGACACTATACTCTGACCTAACTTTCAGTTCTCTCTTCCTCCACACCCTGCTGTGTATTGTGCCTGCTCACAAGTCCAGATGAGGGATGCCAGCAGGAAGGGATGCTGCTCATTTCTGCAGAAGTGAGACCTCCTTTGCATGGAAATGCAGAAACCCTCCTGTGAAAAGACTTCCCTTTGCATTTGGAACAGACCTGGGCTTAACTGAAGGCAAATTTTCCTATTCAATTGGGAAATGAGCAGAAAATGCAACACATATGAGTAGAACACTCATGTGCGTGAGAGTTCCTGTTCCCTAGTAAATAATTATTACCTGCAGTAACAGAGGTCCTGCTTATCTCCTCCCCCCCCCACCCTCTTCTTTTTTCTTCAATTACAGCATCAAAAGAAAACTAAGACATTTTAGACATAAATGAAGCATTCCTGCTCTGGAATGGCATCAGCATCTGGACACCTGGTAAAGGATAGTTCAATACCTACTGTACCTATTTCTCAGCCTCCTTGACGACAAGCATGAATACTCCTGCCTTATTATTTACCAACAATATTTAAAGCCAAGAGTGTTCAGAAGTCCATTTCAATGTTTTTTATTCTGGTTACATTACAGCAAATTGCTTTGATTTGGGGGGAGGGGAGGAGGGGAACAGAGAACATCTTAAGTTCACAAAGCCAAGATGCACAAAACTGAAACATTCCAAAGTTAAAAATAATCATCTTTAAAGTGCAAGAGCAGAGCTGTAATTTTGAGCTGTACAGCATGACATCATGGTTTATATGGGGCCAGCTCAATAAATCAAACCGTGCCTAATTAGAGATCCTACTGCAAATCTACATTATTTGGACAAATAATTAAAACAGGACAGTTCATAACACAAGCCAGATATGTTTACTAAAATATGTTCTTTTCAAACTTCTAGATTCACTACTGCTTACAAAGCTTTCACATTTAGTAAATTATAGACCCCTAAACTTTTATTTTAGGCTGACTTCACTTTCAAGGAATTCTTCAATTAACTTTACGTTGCTTTAAGCTCTTCATCCAACGAGAAAACAATCTGTGGTTTCTTACTTCTTCTAGTGCCAATGGCTGCCCTCCACGTTTGACTTGCAGACTTACTGTCTTTTTAGAGCCAGGGTCTGTTTGTCTAAAACCAGCCTAGTTGTCATAGCATTTTGACAAGTCCTCTGTAAAAGGAGAACAAAACTTTGTGGTGGGTAAACTGCTAAGAATAATGAAGGTTGCTCTCACAAACTCAACAGACAAGTGCCAAATTTAAGAAACCCAGCAATAAACCCAGAGCTATAAGCCCTGACTACCTGTGTTGCCCTTCTTTCCTGCCTACCCTAAGTTCTAATTTTTCCATGTCTACTTTTCTCTCTACTTTTTTTCAGTTATTTTTCTGAAATGTGTGCTGTTTCTCAAATCTAAAAGCTATTACATGCTCAAAGATATACAGCCTAAAAACCTCACTGCTATCAAACATTACTATCTGTAGATGGTCAGGATGCCTCTGGAATTGTTGGAAATGCTGTGGAGACTTTGACTATCAGTTACTGGGTAGATAATTTTAAATCAAGAGCCAAAGAGTTTAATAAAAAGCATGAGCTGAACAAAAGGGACATGATTCATTCCTAAACTGCACATTTTTCCTCCAGGAGTTTGAGAGATTTGTATGTAATTTTAAAATCTCAGATTAAAAAAAGAGGGGTGAGGAGGCAGCTCTACTTCCTTTGCCCTTCTGACATTTGACTTGCTAAATGGACCAACATACAGAAGATTAGGAGAACTGTAAATACAATGACTGAGGAGCAAAATGTTTGACACTGTCAACAGAAAAGGACCATAAAAAAAATGAGAGATGTCTCTTAGTGCAATATTATTTTGTCAAAAAAATTTTCTTCCACAGAATATTAACAAAGCACAGATACGGAGAATGTATCATTCACTTCTTAATACACAGATTTTTGATAAAATAATCCAGAGAGTTTTAAAGGAATCAAAGCACTTTAAATATAATATGCACTACATAACAATGTTTATAAAGACATGGCCAATGTACCTCCTGCAATCACAGTCATCATGATCAGCATATCCTTAAACAGGAACGCACTTTTTCAATCTCCATTTGAATTCTTTGTTACAATAAAAATGCATCAAACTTATAAATTAAGAACTACTTTTGTTTTTTGTTTAAAACTGTGTTTGTGGGCAGAAATATTATGACTGACCTCTGTTAAGTGCAAGCATTTGGGGCCATAGCCATTTCAATTCCCAATCATTCTCAGCGTGCAGCAACAGATTTCTCAGGACAAAAACCCTGTAACTATTTGGATATACTTCTGAAAGCAACACTGTAAAATTAAGAAAGCCGCCTTCCCAAAAAAAGTATCTATTTTTGCAATGTGTGCTTTTAAAGCACAATGCTTACGGAATGAAATACTTTAGTTCTCTTGTGTAAACTTGTACAGATTGTTTGCTATTGATCTTTTGAGTCATATTTTGGCAGTAAACTGGTATCCCTGTAGAAAATATAAGTACTACAAACCAAGTGATGTAATCTACATCTATATTTAACTCATTTTTACCTGTTTTGGGTTTTTTTTGGTTTTTTGTTTTGTTTTTTTTTTTTCTTAAAAAAAGTAATACTTAGGAAAGGATATAAAAATCAAAGACTGGTGAAAAAACCCAACAAAACAAGTCATCATATTTGTAGTTAAGATTAGATTTCAAAATAAATAACCTGGACTCCATACTTCAATATCTTTCCCCAAATTATGAGCTTCAGGATAATGAAAACCTTCAGAGGAGATAGATTATTTATTCGTAGGAACAAGGCTCTTTTAATTCACAGGACAGAATTCAGATGAAAGTAAGTAGTGCTTCTAGCTGGACTTAAGATGTACGACTGTAAACTAACTGAATGACATAAGTGACTCCATAAAACTAGGGCAAAAAATGATCTAAAGGATGTGAAATCTAAAGGTTTTTCACATGAGATTCTTCTTTTCTCCCTGTCTCTTTTCTCCCAAGCTACTGTCTACTCAGGAAAAACAAAACCAAAAAAAAGCAAAGAAAATAGCACTGTAGCGAGGCCATCCATATGGCCCAGGCTTGCGTTGCACGCGCAGTACCTGCACACGCACTGCATGCTGATGGAACTTTCTCTCTCTACTTGTGTTGTGGCCCAGAGCTGATGCTGCAATGTCCAGCTTCCTGGTCCGTTGTAGAGTACATAACACTGCACAGCAGTTTGGACAGAACTACGAAGAATAGGGCTGCAGACAAAGAAACTAACATAATGATCTTGACTGGTAATTAAAGCTTTACTCAGCCTCAAACTCTCAAATATGGTATGTCTTTAAGCAGCAAAAGACAGATTGCCAAGAAAGGACAACAGTGAGAGCGAGAAAGAATGCACGAGCAAGAGTGTGCACAGGAGATGGAATATGTGCCTCTCCTTTTCTCCCCTCATGTTTCTCCCATCAACTGGGAACCACTACCTAAGAGCTCAAATCTCTTCAAAAAGTCTGGCTAGTCTAAAAATAAGAACATGGTCAAGGCCAATATGTGGAGAAAAACTGGAGGAATTCTACCCTTTAAATCCTAGGACAATGTTTTCTTACCTCTCTGAAGCAGGGACTCACTGATGCCATATTTTTAATATCTTTTCCTTACTCCTCATGCCACCACTGTCACTACTTCTCTACCCTCCCATCCTTGTCAGACTGCCTTCCACACCTTCTTCATTAACACCTGACAAGCAGTTTTGTGGGGAGCAGTCAAGATGAAGATGAACACCATGCACACACTTCTGGGCAACTATGAGCTTTGTCTCTTGGAATAAAGAATTTCAAACTCGAGAGTTCATTTGAGAACATCACTAATTGCCTTTCAGATGGAGTAACAAGGAAGAATATTATTTAAGACTTGAGAAATTAAAATTCACTCTACTTGCATTGACTTTATTAGAGACTGAAGCCCACGTAAAATCTGTTTGAATAATAAGAGATTTTTGCCTTACGTTACACAATCTGTAGATGGCTACAGAGGGTCCTTCTGACTAAGATGTGACAATACAGATGCCAGAGAATTTTCAAGATCGGGATTATTTCCCAGTGTGAAGTACACTATTTCTTGTTTTAGTTTTGGTCTTCTAAATACAGACAAAACCCAAAGGAATATTATACACACAGCAGCTCAGAGTCTGCATTCAAATACTGTCCAAATGACATACTTCTTTGACCAAGGAGATAGCAATACCTCTGTTTCCATTAAGTCTCTATTAAGAATCACAGGATTCAAACTGTTGATTTCCAACATTACCTCATGCCTGAGCCTCCCACTGATTAATTAGTACTGTATATGTACAGGAAAGAAAAAAACAGCAGAACTGCAGTACTATGAACCAAGAGTGTCCCTGATAAAAGAAATGGACTGCTGTTCTCAACTCCTTTCCATAGGTTGATTGTGAATTGTAACCAGACAAGATCTCCTTTTTTCAAGCTTCCAGCCACTGGCAAACATGTCTAATGCACAGGAAGTCATATTTATAGTTGCATTACTCTCCACAATATAGCAATTCTCTTATAATCAGAAGTTGTCTCTAGGCCTGCTAAATGAAAGATATTTTTCCTTGGGATTGCAGCCTTTTAACGGAAAGCTTCCAAATCTACAGTTAGTAATGGCTGTGGAGGGGAAAACACAGTACAGCACAGCCCCCACATCATTATTAGACATTAAAGACATAGCAGACTCAGTCCTCTTTTTAAAAAACAAACAACTCTGAATCCTGCTATTGCAACTTGTGTTAATTACTCTGTTGAATCCTCATTTCATTTATAATATCTCTTTAACTTACCTACCTTCTGCTATCTAATTTTAAAGTCTTCTTGGGTAGAGATAAAGAACTACTACATAAGCTTCAGTATACACTTGGCCAGGGCCTTTGAGCATGCAGATATTCCACAGGAAATAATGAAGCAGCTTCATTAAAGGAAAGTCTATCTCAAACTTCTTCAGACTACTGCAGGTGACAGTAACTTGCTCGTGCATTTGTACTATTGCACCCTGCATATAAAAAATTACTTAGAAAACCCCCCAAACGCCTACTTGCCATTTTCAAATTTTCTTCCAGCAACCTTATCAGAGTATTTAAAAGGGCACAGCAGTAGCCTTGGCCAAGGATTCTCCCTCCTCCCTTAAATGTAGAGAAAAAGAATACCATTTTTTAAAGGAAGAGAGAAATAAAGATGAATACTTTACCAAAGGAGAAGTTCTTCAAAAGCAAAAAATCACAGCAAAAGTTGTTCTTACCTAAAATTGAAAGAAAAGAGAGAAGAGAAATAAGTAAGATTAAGAATCATGCCTTGGAGTATTGCACCTTCAAAACACAAAGAATTCTCAAACAATATTTTGCAGACATAGTGACAGTCATGGAACAAATCTAAAGAAAACAAGCTACATCAGAACAGGAAATGGCAATTTGTTTGAAACAACAATTAACCTTAAGAAGGAAACCGCTACTAATATAAACAAACAAGTAATAAAGGAAACTGTTTTACCACAGGGAAACCTGTCTTAAAGCAGTGCAACAAGGGAATATAAAAAAAGTTTGCCAGAAGTGATGGGTCTCTAAAGAAAACTGGTGCAATTCTGTATTAAGGTTCATGCACACACAGACTTAAAATAGGTCTTCTTCAAGGTTTCCAAGAGGAGGTTAGACCACAGAAGTTCAGTAACTTTTAAGTAGAGGACTCAAAGTGAATGTAGGCTCATATTGCTGGCACTTACACATAATCAGGAGGACTTTGAAGAATATCTAGCAGGGTAAATTGTTTTTATACTCCTAGCTTTCAATGTCCAATTCTTGTCATTTATAAATGACTACAATTATTGTAAGCATCTTGTGAATTATTTCATTATCTTAAAGGCAAATCAGAAATGGGAAGAGATGAAAAATCAGAAGCTGATAATTTAAAAATTTTTCATGAGAAACATTTACAAAATGGAAAACAGGTCTAATTTTTAGAATTTAAAATCATTACTTTTTATATAAAAACTCATTCTTAAATCTGAGAATCTTGCTTCCTTTCACTGTTTGCAATTCTTAAATAGTTACAAGTGAGCAGTAGTCCTATTCTATTTACTGATATTCCAGTGGGAGAGAGAAGTTCATAGGGGTTTAAGAAAGCTGTAACTAAAATAAATACTAAAAACATAAACAATGTTTTTATTTCTGATGTTAAATCAACTATCTGTAAGTAACAACATTTCAAATTGTCCTTATTTGTTCTTGTTTATTATACTGGTGCCCTTTGTGGTTTCTAGTATTTTGGCAACTGGAACATACACAGTAAAGCTAGCAACACAACAACAGTTTAGCACAGGCATTCACAATTTGATTTAAAAAAAACACCAACACGGAACAGGACAAACAGCTCTATGAACAGTAGAACCAACATGGTTTGGCCTCCTATGAATTTGTGTCCTATGGGGATTTGAAACTCGTTCACTAAGTCCACAAGCTCACACTAAGAACTCTCTCTCCTACCTGGGAAGCCATTCTCATGAAATTTATTGAAACTTATACTGAAAATCTCTGTCTTTCAACTGGTGCATCCTCATTACTGGGAATGACTGTTGGACAGGTAAATGTCCTTCTTTCTTAGAAGAACAAGTCAATAAGAGAAGTATCAGATTCAGTATTTTACATAGATTCATTCCATTTTTATTAAGTGGCATTTAGCAAAAAAAAAAAAAAAAAAAGAACTTTCCTGCTTTCCAAACCAGATTAACACTATAGCGGTGTTAAGTTTTGTGACTTCTTGTTATCTTTTACACACTTCTAATAGAATCAGAACAAGAAAAAAATCTTTATACAATGTTAAAACAATTACATGGTCAGCCAATTCCAACACTTTATTTCATGGAGATTTTACTAAATTCAGAAATGGAAAACATTTGTTATGGAAACCTGAAACACAAGTAGACCACCTGTGTCTCCTCACCCTCACATAGTGGATTTTTTCCTATCTCTCCTAAAGAGATTTGGGAAATGGAAATTTCCAAAGCTAGACAAATGACAGAAAATAACATGTGCAAATTAAGAATGTCACAGAGTTGGACTCAGGAAGTTTAAGAGATTATCTCTGGAAACACCTTCTCAAATGGAAAAATTGTGACAGCAGCAATTTTGGGAGACAAGGGAAAGTCAGGCCTATCAAAAACAAGACAATCCCCCCAATTCCCAGGAGGAAACTTAGAGCAAGAATGAAGGAAGATTGCTGATGGTTAAATTATGCACTTTTCTGATGCCATTAAACCAAAGGGGGACAGTGCATTCAGAAACCCTCTGCATTACCCTGCAGCTATCTACCTAGTTGAGCTGACCAAGGCAGCTAAGGAGCAAGTCAGAAAGCTCAAACAGTCAGTGACAATCCTGCAAGGGGCTAGTTTAAGATACAGGCAGACCACTAACGGAAGCAGGAACAAAGGCTTTGATTCTGAGAAAGACCTGACAGAGGTAGAGTCTCAAAAAAATGGCAAGAAACCCCAAGGCAGAGACAGTGTCTGGGCCCTTCTTAAAAGCCAGAGGGAGCCAAAAGAAAGGCTTCATACACAGACCTCCACACTGCTGTTCCACTGCATCACAAGCATGAACCATCTCTCTTTGACACACAATACCTTCATGGCACAACCTTTGAGCAGCACACCTACCACTGAGATCACCATTTTCTTAATTTCCACTTGTGTTTGTTTGAGGTTTTTTTAACCCCTAAAATCCCCCCCATATCCTTCTGGTATCTTGTAATGAGAAACTGCTTAACTAATGAATATATACTAAGAACACGCAAAACCTGAAAGCAGATTCAGAGAAGCATTTCTGTGGAAATCCCTGGAAGATAAGGTGCCAACACCCAATTTAAATAGTTTGCTGTATGCTCCCTATGATATTGGTATGATTGATGTACCCAGGTATCTTTTAGACCAGTAAAGGTCATAGGAAGAAAGGCGCACACACTAAAAATAAAATACTAAATCTTCACTGTTTTGTAGACTTCACAGAGCTTTTTCTGAATATGTAGGACTTCAACGTTGGCCTTTTGCATTCCTCTATGCATGGTGATCTTCAGCCCAACACAAGATAAGAACTACTTAAGTACAAAGATGGCAATACAAAGCATTTGGAGAAAGCTTCCTAGCTGCAGACAGAAACAGTAACCTGCAGAGTTACAGTGTCTGAAGCTTGACAACACACCACAAATGCAACCAAAAAACAGCACGTGCAGAAGTCACAGTAATCCTTAGGTAAATCAAGATTTAAGTATCCCAATAAAAAAGACTGTGATCTGCAGTTCTGGCCATTTAACCCACTTCGTTTGTCTTGGTACACTTGTTGCAGGGCCACCTGAGCCAGGACACTGCTGCTAACATCTGTTTCCTGCCTTTTGGGCCCTTCCTTAATCAGAGATTCCTCTGGACTCGGGAGTTTGACTGATCCAAGAAGCCAGACAGGGATCACTTTCTCTGTGCAGACTGCTGCTTTGAGCAGCAAGAGGCAACTAAACTTGACAGGAACTGGAGGGTGGGCAATGTCCTGCCTCATAAAACTGCAGGAGAAGTGAAGCTACAGGCTTTGGAGAAGCTCTTCAAAGACAGGTTCTTTTTTTTTGTTTCTATTTCATTCAGTGCCTTTCAATTTTGAAAAAGAAAGTTTAAAAAAAGCTTTGTTTGATGCATTTTTCGGTTGAAAGTACAAAAAGAAGAGAGGTTTAGATGAAAAGCAATAAATCAGCTCTAAAGCCACAGGGCACTGGATATTTAGCCAGAAGAAAACAAAAGCCAGAAATACCATTTTGCTGCTCAAGTTGAAAGACAGATTCTAGCTACACAGCTTACATAAAGGCACGTGTCAAACAATATGCTTGATTTTTGCTTGAACACTGACTCACTGAATAAAACCTATGTTACTCTTACGTACATGTTTCCTCTAAAACCAGGAAAATGAAATACAGACAACATTAAGCTGGACCTGAACTTTTACCATCCCCATTCAGACGTAATTATAATCACTTCATTAACTCCATTAGCATATACTGCAATATATGCAAAATGTGCTGCATGTGGTGGTAGAGAACTTTTATTTCCACCTAAGATATTTATTTTTTTTTAATATGTTTACATTAAGAATTTACTCATCTGGTGCACCTTTTGAGACTAGCAGATCATAGGATGAATTTGTTTTCCTGTTAGATATGTTTGTAAAATGTAACCAGAAAGCGTACATATAAAATTTAATCTCCAGCATCAGAATGGCCTTTATTAGAAGTAGCCAAGAGGTATGCCTTGTAGGAATAAGTTAAGGGTTTTTTTTCTGGCTAATTATTCACTGTGCCCATTCTTCTCTCCTAAGGGAATGTTATTTCCAAGAAATACCACTTATCTAAGTATCAAGGTTGTTTACATTCTACACAGATGTTACACTCTCAAGCTTTCATTTTTGAAAATGTCAGAAAGTAAGGGGGATGCTGCTGCGCTTGTAAAAACATTCTTTATTAACAGAATGAGTTTCATGGCATTTTAGGTTTCCCACAAGACATTTTTCTGTCTGTGATTTTCGAACTTTTTCCCACACATCATGTTCCTGATATAGGCTTTGGCAGGTTGCGAGATATGAGCTGGCTGGAAAATGATAGCTTGTTTTCAGCATAACCTTCTACTGTTAAGCATTGAGCACTTTTCTGCACAAGATAATTCAGACTGAGCAGCACACACGCACACAGAAGGCAGTTTTAGTTGAGGAAAGCCAAAGTCAGAAAGATGCCAAAGATTTTGTGACAGTTTTACAGAGAAAATAAAGGAAACTTGAAAAAAAACAATCAGTGTTTCTTGCAGATTCTACATTGTCTTCATTCTGGTCTTGTAAGACAGATTTGTGAGCATTTGACAAGACATTTTCCAGCAAGTTTCGTGCAACATCAATACAGACGCTCTGCAAGGAATCTGTAGTTAAAGGACAAACACACAAACAAGAGAACAAATACTGATCTTCAGGTACAAAAGAGGTGGAGTCAGCCAGCACACAGTCAGGGAGTGCGTAAGACTTCAAGGCGTATCAGAGAACATGCTGACACGCTTTCTTGATCAGTAAGATCAATTTCCCAGCTAATCCATTAAGGAATCAATAGGTGGACCAAATTGCGGCCCAAGGAAGTTTCAAAAGCTAGAGACAGCATCACAAACGTGCCATTTGTATTTTGTAAGCTTGTATTTGTGCAAACACACAAGAAGAAACAGGAGGCTTTACTGACAGACAGCGACTGACTCACGGTCCTGTTGCAAAGCTTACTAATGTCATAACACTATCATTGCTAAACCCATGAATGTGAAAAAGACTTTAGTTGATAAAAATCAGAATTCATGTCAGGACAGAGAAAGTTTCTAAGAGCTGCCTGGACCACAGATATCTAATGGTGCTTTTCATTTAGCATTATGGTCATCTATCTGTAAAAAGCGTATTTAATGTTTCATAAACAGAGTTTTAAACAAAAGTGCTTCTAATCAGATCTGGCAGAAAAGGGAGAAATGCATACATAGAATGAGGTAAGTGTGATCTTGCCCAGCTGAAGAACAAGGAATGGCAGGGCTTCAGGCCATGACTCACACAGACACTAAACAGTAGAGAGCTACAGATAATTCTCAGGTAAACTTTGCATGAGCCACTACGTCATCCTTCTCTACCCTTCCTGCATTAATCATGTCATTAGTAACCTGACGCAGCCTGAGAAGAATGTCTGATTTACAGGGAGCAGGGCAACGCTAACAGAACAAACACTTTGGCATGTCAAAAAAGGAAAGACCAACCTAAATTTCATTTTCATTCAAACCACACCCTAGAAGAACAAGAAAACTATGAAGAAGAAAAATCAAAAGCAAAAAAGGTATCTTCCTACCGTGAGACTGAGTACTTTGTTAAAAGTTCCCGATGAATCAGTTAGTGAGAATACAAATACAAAGGATATACAAGAGCGCACGGATAATGAACCAGCCCAAACATGTACCTAAACAAAGCGGAAAAAAACCCCCCAAGCTTTCTTTTGAAGTTTTCATCACAGTTACGTAATTTTTTTACATTAGTCTAGATGTCTTTAAACACATTTTACACTGTACAGTTGTGAATCAATTGTACAGTGAGTACAAAGTGTACTGTTAGGAAAGATCCATGTCCCAGCCAGGTATCTTGGTTACTCCACTAAGTTATGAAGAACAAGAGGAAATACTGGGGCAAGAGAAAAATGTAAAATTTCAGAATTTCTTTTAAAAATTATCATTCACTCTAGGGCAGTCTCTTTAATATATATGGCTATCCTTTAAAATATTGTATACGGCTATGTAATTTTAAACATCTCACAAAAGTAATGGTCATTAGAAGGAAGGGCAGATCACTTCCATTCACTCTAAAGCAAATAAAACCCCCTGTATATTAACTTAAAAGCAGAATGAAATTATCCTCAAGTTTCTTGAAGCAAAGAAAATTATCATCCAAAACATGCAAGAGGTGCAGGAAACAGCAGCAGCTGTGTTATAAAAAGTCCACAAGAGCCATTTTGCAGTAGCAACTGTCAGAAGAGCATCCACAGCAAATACGTGCTGAAGTCTCTCTGCGAGTATGGAAACCCCACTGCTTGGGGAGTTTTGTTCAGGTTCTCATGACTTCATCTGCTTCTAAATCTTCATAAGCAGGCTGCCTATTTTCTTCATATTTCCTTCCCATAGAACACTCCCTTTTCCCTCACTTTCATTTTATCTTAGCAGCAATCCTGTGAACTGCCAAATTGATTTGTTCGCTTCATGACTTTAAAAGACAAGGTTGCTGGTCTACTTTCCACCATAAAGCAAAGCTCTAGAAATTGAGAAGCGAAGTAAGAAAAAAAACCTATTTTATCTCCTCCTTTCCTCCTTTGTCTTTGACCCACTACAATGGCTGCACATTAGCTCCTAGTACCTAAATGGATCACCTCTTAGAAACAGGTAATCATTTTGTTCTTACTCATTATTCATGGCACCCCTTTCTCACTATTAAAAGTAACATACAAAATATTACCAATTTTATATCTAAAAGGTTAAGACTATACATCAAAATATTAGTGGAATGCAAAATACGTACGGAAACACAACATTTATCTTCTGACACTGATCTGGAAAGCTTCCGCATCATGCCATGACAGCAAGTGTAAATCTCATTAAAATTTAAATCAAGATAGTTTGAAGGTTTTATCAACTAGTGTAAATGGGCATGTCCCTTGGGTTTCTTGCTTTAAACATTGACTTGAAAGAAGCAAAAAACCGTTTTGTTTCTGGAACTTGTTCAATGTCACATGCAGAAAACCACTAGTAATCCCAAATGTGAATTAGGCAGCAGTCTGCTTTATAACTATTCCCCTTCTCATCAGTTTTTTGAAGGTCAGCTAAAGACTATACGTGCAAGAGTGAAAAACCTCTCAGAAGAGTCCTCATGTAAATAAACAGGGTTTGCTAGAAAATGGTAGGTTGGTAAGAGTGATCTGTTTGTTCTTCACTTGGCAAAGTTGTTAAGGACAGTTTCACAACTTCAGTTTATTTTGGGAGGACTGGGGGTGTCTGGCTTGTTCTTTTCTAATTTCAGATCTTCTGAAACAAATAAACAAAAAGATTTAGATACAATGCCAACAGCTTAATGCATATTCTGTAGTGTATATGAGCACCCTGAATAAAACCTGCACTGATAAACAAGAGATTCCATCTTCCCCTGCCCTGAGGAGTACAAACCAAGCTCACAGTTTATGCCTAATCAAATGGTGGCTTTCAAAACAAACACATTTCAGGCATATCTAGCAGATAACTCCTCTTCCCACTATGCATCCAAAGCTTTCTCTTGAAAAATAGGCCTTCTTCCCTAACGAATACTTCAAGGATATCTTCCAAATCTGCCAACAGCTTGCATTACATAGCACACCTAAGAATTTTAAACTGACCTTTGTCCCCTCCAAGAAAGCCATCAGTCTGATCGAAGTGACCCATGCACACTCAGCAGAAAGCCAAAGTTCCCCAAAACTCTTTCAAATACGTGATGTGTCTGTCCCATGGGGTGAGACCGTGTGTGCCTCTACACACACACACAATAGGGTGAAAAGAGCTTTCCACAGTATGGAATATCCCACAGCATGCATCTAGTCCTTAGATGTTTTTCCCCTATTTCTTGTTCTGCGGTGCTGCTTCCTTCCACATCTACATTTTTTCAGACCTACAAAGGGTCTCAGAAATGTCCCCATAACTTGGAAGTTACACACACATGTGCTGGCCATAGCAAGGCAAGAAGGAGAAGCACCCACAACCCACTAACACTGCACACCTACTGTAGCAAGGCTCCTGCAATGGGAACAGACGGTATGAACATCTCCCCCAGGAAATAGCCCCAAGGGAGCATGCAGTGGAGCTTGCATGGCTGTTATATGCCCCATGCAAATGCACAGAGTTTTCTGGTGGTGGGAACTGAATTTAATACCTTCTGCCAACTTAAAAATCTAACCCTAGTGAGGAAAAGCATAAACAAAGAAACAAAACAGACAATGGCTATAGAGACTCCAGAGGAATGTAATGACTATAACAAAAGGCAATAGCAGCAGTGTTACAAAAGTTTACTAATGGATCAAAAACCAGTCTGAGATGACTCAGGCACAGAATCAAATCCCAGCAGGATTGCCTTAAATCTCCTTCAGAGACTGCAGGCCTTCATTTTGGTTGGATTCAAGTTCTCTTGGGACCATTAAAAATAACGCTCTATCTGCTCTTTCACCTCTTGATCAGAAGGGTGCCCTAGCAAAGCAGGGCAGAATTGCTACCCCCTTTCAAGAGAGCAGAAAAAGGTTCAGAAGCATCGAGCTGTACCCTCTTAATGAAAGGCAGTGAGTCAGAGCAGAACACAAACAATTTCTACCAAACTGCCACTAGAGCAATGCAAATGGTTTTAAGTAACCATAAAACTATGGTAAGAAAACGCTGGTCAACGGAAGCTTATACAGCTACCACTAAAAGAGCACACAAACAGTATAAATGTGGAAAGAGGTTACGATGCTGGAGTGACTTGGGTATTTCACCCCATTTATTCAAGGGAAGGCAAGTCTAACCATCTTAAATAATGCCCTGCTCCTTCGAAACACTGCCTACCTTTGCTTTGCCATTAGGAAGCAGGACTTTCAGGCACCCTATACACTTCACTATTTCAGTTTGTTTATCAATGCATAGGTAGGAGTCATTCCACATATGCAAGAGACAATAGTGTGTTGTGTTTTTGAATGTTTCTACATCAAAATGGAACTACTCACAAAATTGATACCTTCAACCCATCCATGCCAGGCCTTCTCTCAATTATCCACCTTAAATAACTTGGTAACACAAAGATTAAAACAAGAATTCGAAAAAACCCTTCAATTCCTTATTTACAAATGATGATAAAAAAATAAAATAATAAGTCCACTCTTTTCACTAACATATCCACAGATTTTTCAAACAGAGCTTCCTAAGCAATAAGACATTGTCTTCCATGGAACATTCATAATGGAACAGCCTTTGAACAGGACAGTCACAAAAGTTAGGTTTTAGATCCCTTCAGTTTACTATGCCAGATTCTAAATTCTTTATATTTGATGGGGAGGTAAATGCCTACAAGAGTGCTTCAACTGGAGGTCTAAAGATGAAGAAGAAAGACCAGAATACATTGAGATCAAAAAGGGACAGTCTTGGACCTGGCAGGAATTATGAGCTGAACAGAAAAGAAAACCTGCCACATTTTGGACAGGGGTGAGACATGGAAGAGATCTCTCTGCAGTTCCCAGGAAAGCAACAGAAAGCAAAAACTAAACTTGCTGCAAACCATTACTCAAAGAGTGACTCAAATTAGTAATGAGCTATTTGGTTCTTAAATAAAATACTATGACAATGTGTCAAGAAGCATTACATTATCTTAGTAAAACTTAAATATTTGAGAAAAATATGTAAAAAGTTTCCTTTCTCCCTGCTTGGAGGGCTGAATTCTAGCAAGAAATCCCTGACATACTGCAACCATTTCCTTGGGGATTTAGCATACTGGACAAGTCACTGGTCTTAACAAGTACACTGATGAATCAAAGAACCACAGAACGTTAAGGGTTGGAAGGGACCTTGAAAGATCATCTAGTCCAACCACCCTGCCAGAGCAGGACCACCTTGAGCAGGTCACACAGGAACGTGTCCAGGCCTCCTGCTCTTATTAAAGATGGAAAAGGACCAATCATAAAGCATCTAAATGTGCTACACTGAAAATCAGGAAAAGATTTTTTTTCTCTCTTATTTGAAGCAGAATCACAGAATTTCCTTATATACGTCTTGTTATTAGTTAAAACTAACCCAGTTTACTCTGATGAAAGACAAATGAAAAAACTTAAATAAAATGTTTTGTGATAAATCACCTTGAAAATTCCAGGAGACAGACTGATGGATCAACATCCTTTCCCATATCTTGCATCACTAGATGATTTTGTAAGGTGCGTATTTACATGGCACTTCGCAGAAACTTTCCTAGTACAACCAAATTGTTTTAATCAACAATCAGTAAACCAGAATTCTCATTTTATCTCTCTCCCGTGACTTCATCAGTAACTGTTCAGTAATTACAGAAAGTTCCTCAAAAGGTTATCCCTTTTTGACTTCAGAGACTAAATTCCATGCTTCACCATAAAAAAGTATGAGCTTAAATAAGAAAGCTACTATGGATTCAAAATTTAGCACCTGTAATGTTAAAAAGCACAAGTAATTAGGATGTGCGAACACAAGGCATTTGTAGTTTTAAAAACTCCAAAATGCTTCTTTCGTTAGGTGTTATTGGAGCCATTATAGTATTTGCTATCTTAGTATAATAGCTAATTGAAAAGCGATCAAATGGCACATTACTTGAAAAAGTATGAGGAAGACTATCATGGGAGAACCTGAGATGACTTGACATTGACATGGGAGAGGAGACAATTCATCATGTCCAAAAAGTAGCAGGAAAGCAACAGAACATAGTAGAAGAGTTCAGTAGAGTTATCCAGAACATGTGAGCTAACCCAGACTAACTGGTGCCTTCTCCCTCTACTCTGTCATTACCCATCAGTAATAGAAGGTTTAATACTAGAAATACATTACGTGGTTTTCACTCTTGGCAATAACTTACAGAAACAGCAGGCAAATATATAACTCAGTTTGAAACAACTGTGTGTGTATATTAAATGAGATGCTACCAGCAAATAACAAAAAATGCCTTCCTCTATCCAAATAATCCTGTTTTCCTTCCCTTTCCCTTCTGTTACATCCTTAGATCATCTTCTAAAAACACAGATCATACTGGTTTTATTCCTCAGCATGTGCCAGGGCTGAGTTCAGTTTCACTCAGGTGTTCCTCCCAGTAGCCCGCCTTCATCTCCTCTTGCACCTCACCTGAGCTCCCTGGTCACATCTCCATTAAAAAAACTCTAAACCATTCCTAGTATACCATTCAACATCAACACCATGGCATTCTTTCCCCTCCCATAGCTGCCTGGCTGTGGGCTACACTTTTCAAAGGGTCCTTTGAGACTGGTGACCTAGCTTCAGGAACTGGTGAATTCCCAAAGATGAAATTCTCTATGTACGTTCTAGCAGCTAAAATTTGCTCACTCTACACTAATCAGAAATGAACATAACTGTAACTATAGGAGAATACAGAAAAAAGTACAGAACAAACAAGTTTTTAAATGAAACAAAAATCAGAGATTAAACAGCACTGATTTATTTTAATATCCTTACAGGAATCTGCTAGACTTAATAACAGTTAATCAGAAAAGCATATTATTCACAGGCAACTTTATGAATGGTAGAATCTTTACTGGATCTAGTCTAACCCTTAATAATTTCCTCTACACAAATATATCAAGTTAATGCTGAAATAAGGACCTCTGAAATGAAATCTCCCAAGTAATTTTTACTTATGATTGTTAAATAAATAATGATAATTGACTTTTGAATTTTATTGCAGATTCATACTACAGGAGTGACAATTCTTGACACAGCTAAGAGGAAACTTAGGGAAAATATCCCTAAACATCAGAGCAGAACATCTCTGAACTGGTAGGAATTATTTTTATTTGCATGTTTTTAAGTACGTGCTACTGAAAAGTATAAATAAAATATAAGCTCATTTCTCATGTATGAATTTTTCAATAAGATGGAAATAATGAGAACCTGTACATGTAGGACACTTTCTGCTCATAACTTGGTAGACTGACTTGTAAAAAAAAATGTTAAATCTTTAAAAAACAAACCATTCGTACTTTCTTGGCAAAAATTTGCAAAGCTTTCTCACACTTTCTACACATAGTGGGTATTGCTCCATTTAATCCAATTCTATAAATTCTAAGTCATAGAATGTAGTGGGGAAGAAAGGGATTTTAGTCTTCTTACTAAGGAACTCTCTTAGTTGATTAAATTAATTAAAAGCTTGTTATATCAAGTCAGTCTTTGAATGTAAAGTAAATGTGAAAACGTAAGTAGATTTGTATTTCTCCTGCAACATTTTTTCAAGTAAGTTTCCCCTTAAAAACAGTAAACAAAACTATCAAAAAAGTATGTGAATTCTCCAGATGTTTAAATAGTAGGTTCATGTAGCCAGCAATGTCATTATATTTAATATGTACAGTCATTAACTCAACTGCTTTTGCCATTTGCACACTGGAACAACAAGCAATGGGGTTTTTTTGACTACAATAATGTTTCTGTAAACACATTCTGGAATTTCACTTTCCCATTTACATTAATATGGATCTTACAGTAAGTGGCCCTGGGAGAGAGCGCATTTCTGATGTCTTTGCATGAAACGTATACCTTCCTGAAAGACTTCCTGTCTTGCACCCGTTTTTGGCTATTATCACTGTTGTCTGACAAGAATGAGGTCAGCGAGGATTGTAGGGATATTTTACAGCAGCTGTCGGGCATTTCTTTGAAACTCCTCAAGCGCTTAACTCCTTAACTGCCGCATCAAACCAGACACTGGAGTCTTTCAGGAACACTGAAAAAATAATGGCTTTTCAGGGTGCACAGGATGCCAGCAACTGGGGGTGCCAAGTATGTTTTTAAAATACTCAGTTATGAGGCTTGAGAGACAGAGACTGATCATGCAGCACAAATGTCCTGATAAGCTGCAATTTCCAAGGCTTCTTACTTCCCTTCTTCACTATGTGATCGTAGGTTTCAAACACATCCTCCCCCTTTTTGTAAAGTGAACTTTGTTTACATCTTGTTGCAAGGATACCGTGATGATTTTGTGATTTAAACCATCATTCAGTTGCAGCATTAAGGTTGGCATAGTTGTAAAAGAGCAGCGTTCCTCTCTAGGCTGTGTACCGGTCACACTTTGCAGGGTTTTGATAGCAAGCAACTTAGCTCATCTGTCATCATACTGTTAATACTTCAGACTGTATACCAGATCTAAGACAGCATTTACAAACTCGACTTGAAAAAAAAAAATAAAAGAATAAACCAAAATCTTTCATAAAGCTGATTCCGTCTTGCAAAAAAAAAATCTCTGTGTGCCTTTGGCTGCTCCTGTCCTCACCCAGGGCAGGGCGTATCCACACCTCACGTATTATACCTGTGTGTGCAGGTCTGCAGGGCAACCCTCTCCGATTCCTTCCAGATGGCAACTTTGCAAAAAGCAGTTGCCACTGTGCACCTTGTTGTTACAATAACCCAAGCTAAAGGCTGAGAAGCAAGTCAACGCACAAGAAATTAGCTCTATTTTGCCTAGGGTAAAAACCAAGCAAAACACAAATACAAAAGTAAGCAATTTCTAACCACTTCACCTGCCTCAAGAATCAAATTACAGCTTCATAACGCTCTACCAAATGTGCTGCAATAAATATTATGCTGCTCTAAAATAAAGACATTGTTAACACCCATCTGGCGTCATCACTGTCAGTAGAAGATCTCTTCCTGCACCCATTCTTTTAAACATGATAGATCTCAGAGTCAAGCTACGGGTTGCCTCGAAGTTCTCTTTGCAACTGGCAAAGTTCAGCCTGGTTTTTTTGGATGTGTTAAAGCCTGATAACCAGTGATATCCTAACAGGTACCTCTTTTGATTCTGTAGTTACGGACAACTACTGGAAAAGGCCTGAAAGCTGAACTTAGTGTAATAGAGGTGAGATGAAACAAGTTGGGTTTTTTCACCCCAAGCCATAAACAAAAGCATTAGATGAATGCAGCGTATTAGGATACTTTATATAAAGGCCTAAGGAGCCAGAGATAATTAGCAAGTTGTCTAAGGCATGCTTCCTTTAAGCTGATATCACTATGTAGCATCACATTAATAGGACTGGGCTTTTATTCTATTTTTTACTAGATTTTAAATACATTATTTAGCACAGTGAGAGACAGATGGTCTTGAGTAAGAAAAAACTGCTATTTCCAACAAAGAATTTTCAAATTAATTGATGTGATGTACATTTTACGTAAATATTTTAAGGGACAGAACAATTTTCTGTCAAAAATCTAAATTTTGTGGAAAGCAGAAGAGAAAATAAGGAGAAACACCGTATACAGCTGTTTCTGGCATCTGACTACAATCAGTATCTCTGCCAAAAGAAGGTACAGGAGTTGGAAAAGCTCAACTAGGAACCAGGCAAAAATATATCTCTAGTTAAACAGGCAAAATTGTCCATTTTCCTAGACTTTTCCCCACTCTTCTGTTCTAAGCTGAAGATAATTTATTTCTGCAAATGAGATGATGAAGGAACAAAATCTACAGGCAAGCTGACAAAGCACACAGGTAAAAGGGAAGGTACAGTGTAATTAAGACTCACAGAGCTTCTAACCAGCATTTTTAAGTTGTCAAATGCCGCCTTCTACCCGGAATTCCTGAACAGGTATTAAAAATTCATTTAGGAAGAAACTGTTCCAGAAATATTGTGCAAGGGTCAAACCTTCCTGCCTTTCCATCTTCAGAAACCTAGAACCACCAACTTTTGGGAATTATACAGTTACCAGTAATTCTATCATTGTTGTTTTAACATAGGGGTACACCCACAAAGTCAATGCCTTGCAGGTTCTATTAGCTTGCATCCCCCACTTCAGTGGGCAAACAAGACTTACTAAACCTTAGGAATCAAGAAAATATTTCCCAAAGCCAAAATTTAAAATATGTACATTATTGTTTATATTTGGTTTTCAGTTGCCCTCATTTTCCTTTTTTTTCCCATAGCTATAATGATAAGAGTAAAATTATATTTACTGTTTTTTATATATATACACATTATTAAAAGAAAATATTAAAATATAGAGGTAACTAATTAAATGATAACAGACCAGAAATATTAGGGGTCTTGAAACAACTGGAAAAGCTACCGTGTTCCTGCAGGCTCAAACAACTCAAATTCCTATCTCGTGTTCTGTATACACTAGCACCTAACTATTGAGATACAAGCAATATGGAAAAATTATCTTTGATGAAGTGGGGGGAAAAAAGGTTCAATTCTACAAGCAGTTTAAATGATTAATTTTAGCTTTTACTTAGTGATGAATCATTGACTTCATCTTAATCTAGTTTTAAGTGCCTATAATTGACCTTCTCATGTGCCTGTTGCAAGGCTTATGCACAAGTGCCTTAGTGTTAAAAGGGAAAGGAGTCAAGGAGAAGAGAACAAGGGAAACTGGCTGGGAAGATCTTAGGGACACCAAATCATGCAAAAAATCTGGTCTGAGAGAAACAAAGGAAAATACAGTAAAAGAAACCATCAGCTACATCTACTTCACCAGGTACATGCAGGTTGATCTAAAACGTTCACAGAACCCTTCAGCAGTGAATATCACAGTATCTATCCTAAAACACTTGTAGTCTGAGACATGCAAATGTTCTCTGGTTCACTTGGTAGAATAAAAGCCGACAGCAGCAAGAAGGAAGCCCGAATCAATTTGCCAAAACTAACAGGAAGGCAACCCCTAACAGTTTGGGTGCAAGTTCTGCTCTGGAAATCTACGGACCAGGAAATATAAACAAGGGAAAAGCTTCACAAAGTTTCACGAGGACTGCAAAATAATTTCCGAAGGAATGCAAAGGAAGTCTCATCCTTTGTGACACCTAAAACTAGATGGAACAAAATAGTGGAAAATAACCCAAGGAAAAACCTCGTACTGGCAAGTTGACAGGCTGTATGGAATACATTTTTTTCTTGCATCTCTGACTTCAGTTAACATTTTTGTGGCTCTTGAGGCAGCAAGGTAGGAGCTTTGGTTTATACTCCATAAACACAAGCCAAAAGCCTCCCACGGTTCCATTTGGTAACGTCAGCTTAACATGCTGAAATACACACAGGCCTCTGACAATGAGTCAAGTTCCTACTCAAACATAAATTATGCCAAAAACCGCCCAAGATTATTTCAACTAATAAACACTTGGTTAAAAAACATGTCAAATCAGCTCGGTCTTTACATCAATTTAATTGCCTCTTACCACAACCCTTGCCTAAGCTGTAGTGTGCTGCAGGAAGCACTGAAAGATAAAGGCAATTGGAAACATTCTCACAGTGCTTGTCTGACTATCATCGCTTTCATGGTTGCACGAAGCTAAGGATACTGTACTAGGAAAAGAGATCCTCCGTAAACCAGGTTTATGTTGTGAAAAATCACCTCAAGGATGTCAATGTGCTGACTCCTGAAAACTAGAATTTGGGACAAATACTGCACCAAAATTAAGTTTGTAAAGGAAAGGTCCAAGTCTTGTAACCTGTCAGGGCACAGTTTCAAAGCCCTCAAAACGTTGTCCTTTGATTCAACCTTCCTAGTGTCATTCTTATAAAAGACATCTCTTCTCAAGAAATACAATACTTGAAAATATGCACAATGTTACCCCAAGTTTATACAGATGCTGTTCATTACCATATTTATTCTCTTTATAACATTGTGACATTTGGACTTCAGATTTTTCCAAATTCCATTCCAACTCCCCTACTGAGTTAGTATACTGAGCATTAAAAAGAGAACCTAAGTGAAAAAATAAAAACAAAAAATTCAAAACAAGGACACAACCAAAGCGCAAAAGTAACTTGTGATATGTTGGAATTATAGATCCTGAAATCATCTTCTCCAAATGACTGTTCTTTCCAGAATTTCAGATGTAGTTACAGTAACACAGAAGGCAGAGCTGGTGTGGTTTGCTCTTGCACAAGTAGCCTTTCCAATGTAAGGAGCATCTCGACTAGATCACTCTGACAAACGATTAGAGAAAAGTAAGGCAAATTTCTACCAGACAGATAAAAGGAATACAGTAGAAATGTATTTGTTAAAATTTTTTAAAACATTGACTGGAATATTATCACTAACAGCAGTTATAGTATGGGGGGAAAAAAAGAATGAAATATCTTAGAGACTCTACCACACTAAAAGCTGGTTGTCCTGATTAGGACTGAGCTACATTTAAGAAGCTAAGCTGAAAGAGCACCTTTTCCGTTAAGAACAAGCCTTCTCTTACCACAACTACCATGCAAGGGCTTGCCATGGAATAATAAATACTAAATTTGCTCAAAACGTTTCAGAGACAAAAGTTCTTAAAGAAAACCCAGTTCAACTGAAAACACATGTATCTAAACATAATGTCCTGTCCCCATATGTATTTCCTCTTACAGAATGGTGACATGGGTTTAAATTTCATTCCCACTGTGTGATCTCTTGACAACTCATGGAAAAATGAATCACTGTTCTCAATGGAAACAATGACTCGTGACAGCTGTAATGTCTGATATATAAAGTATCACATGGGCAAAGTTAGGCTGACTCCCTGCTGTAAATAATTAGTGGATTGCAACAAAATGTATTTCACTACCTAGCTTTAAAAGAAAATTAATAGTCTAGTGTCTCAGCTGTGCTACAAGATAATTTCATGAAGGAAGCCAGAGGTTGAACTTGTTCAGAAACTGTCTGACAGGGGCCAAAAGCAGATGCTTGGACAAAGACAGCAAGGCAAGCATCAACAGAGTGATCCTTCTCTTACCATGCCCTCACTGCCATTTAAGGATTTAAGCTGCCTCCAGAACATCCTGCTACACTACCACAACCAAACTGATACTCTCTGAGTCTCTTTATTGAGCGCACTAAGTAATACCTCTGACCTTTATGACACCCTGTGGCACTGACCTCTTCAGTGTGACTATCTGCTGTGCAAGGAAGTACTTCATTTTGTTTCAATTTTGTGGCAAACTGATTCACTGCCTGTTCCCCAATTATCATGATAAGAGAAAATAATTATTTCCACTTCCTTTATGTGTGCTGCTCAGGATATCTGAGTCTTAAATCAGATGCCTCTTACAGATTTTCTTTCCCATTTGAAGAGTCATGGTCTAGTAGTCCTAGCAGACAGAGCACAGGTAATGGAGTTAGGGAATCAACTGCATCTAATACCCAAAATATGTTTGCATGAAGGAATAATGATGCCTTCCAGCTTAACTTACTTGCTGGTTTCTGACCCATGTGTGAAAGAGACTGAGCTGAAGCATTCCCAGAACAACAAAAAGGGATGCCCTACAATCCCTCCTTGCTGAATAACAAGTTGCTACCTCTGGACCTTTTCTTAGAGATATCATCAAAGCGGCTAATGAAATAGCCTGATAAGCCATCTATTTTAATATTTTTCCTGCTACAATTCTGACATCAATTCTGCGGGACTCCAGCAAAACAAATTCTGATATGTTATACTGAACAAGCAGTTAAAACATCTTTGAGAAGCAGCACCAATTCCTTTGGGAAGGAAGACTGCAGAACAGGGAAGGAAGGAGTTTTCATATCTCAGTGCTTAGGAACTTAACCAATCAGTCTCTTCTGCTACACCTCATGGAGAAAGCAGGGCTTCTCCTGAAAGTAAGTACAGCCTTGGATTTGTGGAAATGCCCTCTGGTAGCCCCATTCCTCTTCACTGCCCACAGTCAGCTAGGAAAAGTACATATGCACAGCTAGTGTGAAAACTTTCCCGTATGCTCCTGTGCGTATCCAAAAGCAAACATTTATATTAAGATATCTGACCCTGGATAAAGAATAATTATTCTTTACAAGGTATCATGGTCTCAGCCCATACAAATTTCCCTCACAGTAAAGAAAGTCTGCATAGGTATATACTTACTTATGAAGAACATTTTAAAAGATCTGTATTTTTACATATGTAAATATATAGGAGCGTTATTTGTATCCCACAATAAGGCACAGTGTCATTCACAGGCTTCCAGATGCTCTGTCCAGTTCAACTCGCATGCAAAGCTTCCGCAAAGCCAAGCAGAACATTGGCAGTCACTTCTCCAAAAATTCTGTACGCCGGTTTTGCCAAGGGCTTCTTTCCTCCCTTCTGACAGATACTACCATCCCTTAAGCCTCCTCGGCAGTCCTGCTGCCCGTAGGACAGTTGGCTAGCAGGTGCAGAGGTGCTCTGTGCTTCAGCACAGAGAAGGACACTTGGAGCCAGGCAGGACTGCCATCCCAGGGCAGGGGGCACGGCAAGGGCCCGTGGTAGCCCTAGGAGCAGTGCTGGCAAGCACCACCACTGCTCCAGTGGTTACGTGATGGCCAAAACACTGCCTTTGTAGTACCTGCCAAGCCAGGGAGCAGATGACCAGGGTCCATGCTTAAGAAGGCAGCTGCAAATTCGACAAAGCTATTTCTTGCAAGTATTGTACAAGCCCTTTGGGAAGGCGGCTTTAAATCTCCACAGGATTACGTCTTGCACAGGTGGCCTGTATAACTTCACAGGACCCTGTTCTTAATATTTTTTTCAAAGCTTGCTCACTACATTTATTACTGTAGTTCTGACTAAGCCTCCAAACTATTTTTACAGGCCCTGAACAATAGTAATCATCTAGGATCAAGTTCAACTTGCTAAACTGAATTATATCTAGTCCAGATCCTTAAAACTCCACATCTCTGACAAATCCTGTTGATCACAGAACATAAAGGTTATCAAGGGGGATAATGCTGGTTTAAGAGATATATGAAGAACACCACAAAACCAAGAATTTGCCATAAGGCTTTTTCATCATTCAACCCCTCTTAGCAACAATTTTATTTCGAAATGGCAATGCAGATGAGACAGAGGTGGTCAGAATTCTGAATGATCACTCTTATCAATTATTTCAGTGGCACTTAAGAACTCTGTTGAGGACCTAAAATTACATTAAGTTGTGAAGGTCATTCCTCAAACAAAGTGACACTAAAACTTGACCATATATTTACAAAGGGCTATTTTCAAAGACTGGAGATTATACTTAACTCTCTTGATGGGCAGCAGAATCAAATTCTTTTGGCTGTTTTATAGAAAGAGAAGTAAAACCAATTTCAATTTTATTCAGTTTGCTGAAAAAATTCCTGATGCTTAAGCACTACTATTTACTGTTGAAGCATTTGCCTGGAACCACTTCATCCTGAAGAAATAACTAACTAACCTTAAAGAGATAGGTACATTTCAGCTTTGACGCTCTAATTTGCATGAAGCTGAAATTCTGACAAAAATAATCACATTATGCAAATGCTCTATAAAACGACACAGCTTGTCTTAGGCCCATGCAAGGTAAGAAACTGATGACAGTTTACGATAAAGTGGTACTGCTGTCTTTATTAATGCCAGTGTTATGAGCCGCAATCTACCTCACTTACCATACACACGCATTTCTTCCTTATTTTTTGTTTAGTTCTAACTCCAAAAGACAAACTGGACACTCAGTTTTATTACTTTTCAATTATTATGAAAATGCCTTCCACTCTCCTATCTCTGTGAAGTTCATGTTTTGTTTTGGGGCTTTTTTTCTCTCTTTTTCTTTTTTTTCCTTTTCTTTTTTTTCCTTCCTTTTTTTTTTAAGGCTGTATGGCAAGAAAATTACTAAACCATAAAATAAGGAGGAAACATCTTACTGCCTCTAGATTTGTTTCCTTAGTTAATGAATATGCTTGTGTTAACAAGATGTTCTCAAATGCCACATTTTGAGACTGGACAGATTATACTCAAAGGAAATGCATGTCCTAAGAGTTACACTAGCAATAAGAACCACAAAATAATGTCCCTACCCCTGGAATCCAATCAACAGGCGTACCTGCACGAGGAAAGCTTTCAGAATCCCACCATATGCATGCTAATGTTTACTGAATATCTGGTATTAAATGATGCAGGACAGATTCTCTAGCTTTTTATTTAAAAGCATTTCCTTTATTTTATCTCCAAAAACATATCTGAGCGGAAAACTTAACATTGTGATGTCAAGAGGAGTGTTAGGATCTGTGATTGTTCCTTCAACAGAATTGCTTGCACGTACAGGAACAACTAGCTATTCAGGTCTGTGTATTGTCTTTATCGAGGTAAATCCGCTCTCCCGTTAACATTTTCTAAATACTTATTCACTCACTCCGAACAGAATTGAGTAGAACAGAGCGCTACGAAAAATCATGCTCTTAGAGAAAGAATGTAATTATTAGTGCGTGGGAACATACGATCAGTAGGCACACACCTGCTGTGTGTTAAAATGAGTCCTTTACAACCACGCAGAAAGCAAACGGAGGGCTGCTTTGGAATGCTGGTTTTGGGGTTTTTTTAATGCTAAGCAAATGTTCAGAAGCAAGCTTGCATGTCAGAAGGTTGACCAGGAAGTGTCTTTTTCATATATGGCTAAGAGAGATGTCTATACTGATGTAACACAGAATTAGAAAGATACGTTTGGATAATGTGGTGCACAGATGTGTTCAGAAGTGGCATTATTCTGCTGACAATGTATAACAAATTAGCACTATTTATGTTCGGAACAGACATGTTGCTCTCAGTAGCTAAATATTAGCTTCAGATAAAATAATTTCATTGAAGTCTTCCTAAGCAGCAGCTCTAAGGAGAGAGGCCCTCTGTGCCTGCAGGATATGACTCATTGGTTTGATAGGAAGGACCTGCACATTAAATGCAAACATTTATAGTCACCTGCCCATGCTCTCCTTAACACACCTAAAAAAATGCAAACCTGTCCTCAGCTGCCAGGAAAACACCTGTAGAAATGTCATGTAACTGCCATGAAGACCAAAAAAAGCGACACCAACAGAACTCTCTTGCACAGATCAACCCATTCATGTTAACTGCTGCTCGGGCAGCAGTTCCTTCCCAAATCTTTCCGTGATAACTGCGGGGCCAAACACAGGCAGCAGAAGGGCCACTCCTTGCCTCTGCCTAGTTTCATGTTGTTAGTTACTGGCCACCACAGAGGCAGGTGGACAAGCTTTCTGTGTCACTCCAGTACCAAAACACATGTAACAAAGCTCTAGCAAAACATAGGACAACTGGTGCCAAGTACCTAACCTAGGTAATATCAAGGTTTTGCTTTAATTTTAATTAGCATTCTACCAAAAAGATAAGCAGGTGTTTTAAGTGGGTTTTTCACAGAGGCCTCTAGAAGGTTGGGGATGGGGAAGAAAGTCATCAAGACTTTAGCATTGCCTTAGGACTTCCCTGAACTTCAGAACTTTGTAAAATACTCAGTGTAAAATACCCTAAACTGTGACACAGAGGCATCCATTTATGTCTACAAAATTCCTTACTTCAGCTTCCACTAGCCACTGTGTTAGCAACTGGCCATAACCATATTCGATCTGAACAAGGGGAAAAACAAAGAGAGGAACAAACAACAGTAAGTGCTCTACCTCACCTCTTGAGCACGTCTTGCCCTCTCCCCCACCCTGAAGACTCAGCTACAGTATAATCAAAACCAGGGTGAAGTCCCAGCTGCAGTCACAAATCAACGTTTGCCTTTATGTATGAACCTCATGTAGCAAAAGTACGGAGTCCTTCTGTAGCAATGAAAGGAATATACAAGTTTGCTCTGCTTACCCTATGCCAAAGCACAGACAGTGGCCTCAAGACCAAATTTAAAAAGAGAGAGAGAGAAGCAGGCATAACCAGGGACACAAAGAAGGTACATCTACCTGGCTCACTGACCTCCATTCCCCTTCCTTTCTTTTTCTGTGAGGAGGCAATTTAACTTCACCGCCTTTAAGAAACTTCCTATTAGAAAGCTGCGGTTTCCAGTTCATTTTTACTGCATTTTCCAAAGCTGTGTCATCAGAGCAGGGCATATTTGTATGGGAGCTGAAGGTTCAAAACTGTAAACCATTATAAAAAATAATAATGAATGTCATGGCTAGTAAAACCTGTAATCTGAACACATAGAAAAATTAATTTCACTGTGCACAGTTACTTTTGAAACTGTGCTTTTCACATTTTCCTGGCAGACATGTATAGCCACAGTCACCAAATAATATGAACATAAAAAATGTAAGCCACCATTCCAAGTTGTAATTTCACTTCAGCTTCTTTAAGACAATAATCACTCTTGATGAATAAAATATTTCACAAACTAATATCAAACTACAAGCTGACTTGAGAATCTACCTGGAAGCTCCTGTTTCCTTTGTATCCTTTTGTGCAGAAGTGAACCTGCACCAGATAATTTAAAAAATTGTGCTGCTACAAAATCAACAGGTAGAATCAAGATAAAAAACCAAAAGAATAATAAAAGCCAAAGAAAACAAAATAAAAAGCCTCCAAAACAACAAAAAGTAGAAATTCACATTCCTGTTGCAAAAAGAGGTTTTGATTCAAAACACCAATGCAACACTGACTTCAACTTCCACCAAAGCCTAGAAATCAGAGTTTTCAAAACTTTTTTGGAGCATCTTTGTGACCCTAGGGTAATCATGTCAAAATCATGCAACTCGTCACCGTGAATCATGGTAAGAGCCCACATGCAGCATTTGGGGAATTGAATGAAGGGGATACAAGGCACTGCCAGTCAGTACTCCGGGCTCAGAGGTGAGGAAGGAACTCATGTCATTCAACCGGATGGCAGTATCCTTTCCCTTCCCTAAAGCCCCAAACCCTAAAACCTCTCTTCCATAGGAAATAGGTCTAATTTGAATAGAAAGGTTACACTGACAGGACTGGAGATCTGAGAGAGGATTTATTTCCATTAAACTCCTGGGAAAGAATGATTTAGAATATTTATCTGATTTATCCAAATTCTTCTCTTGGATCTTAAATATGGAGAATATGGGCATGGAGAGCAGGGTGAGGAATCTTCTGCAGCTGTCCACATGTTGTTGTTTTGTAGTTGTGGTTGGAAGAGGAAAATGCCAGAGCAGATTTTTTGCACAAACAAAGATTGTCTCAGTCAGAAAAAATACGTTAGCCTGCTGTTATATACTTGGGTATTGTGATTAATGAGAAAAGAAATCAAGGAGAAAACCAACATGCAATTACACTGGTTTTATATTACAGAATACAAAGAAAAACCTCAGTATATCCCCAACTATAGGAACACAAAGTATCAAATCACAGAATGCAATAAAGATCTGAACTTTAGGAGATACAGGGAAAATCCAGTGCACAGCTAAAAGAAAACCCTAAAATCCAGGAAAAAAAGCAACCTGAGTGACTTCCTTTTTGATCAGATAAACTATTGCTAAGATAAAGATTATTGTCTGATTTCTAGATAGCTGCAGAACACAGTCATTGATGGGGATGGTATGAAGAAGTTTGGTTTAAAACAACAACAAACAAAACCCCAAGCAAACAAACAAAACATCCCATACCAACACGTAAGAAATCCTAAGTTTAGATAAAAGCCTGAAGTCCTCCCTAGTGTTGTTTGGAGATGCTCGGTGACAGCATTACAAAACCAGTAAAACACTTCAAAAGAGAAATGTTATTCTCAACAGTTTCTATGAGTTACATACTCCCTGATATTAGGCAGCACACAAAGATTTGGTCCAAAGCATAAAAGATTAAGTTCATCACGGCAAAAAAACATTAAGAAAAACATAAGACAGAAAACAAAGGGCTTAGAAAGAAGAAAAATGAACCTGTTTTCTGAATGCTGTCTAAATGGTTGAGTCCCCATCCTTGGATGTGGTTAAGGGTCTTTTAGATGTGGTGTTCGGGGATATGGTTTAGGGGTGAACTTTGTAGAGTAGGGTTAATGGTTGGACTCGATGAGCCTGAGGGTCTTTTCAAACCTGAAAGATTCTATGATTCTAAAGGTGGGGAATTCCAGCTTTGGGAGAAAACTTTCAAAGCTTGGCTAGTGTGCGTTCTGTGTTGCTGAGATGCAGAAACAGATGAAAAGAGATTTTTGGACAAATCAAATCAAATCCAAGCAAGCAAGTAAACAAAAAAAATCAGATATACAATTTCTGTGAAGTTCATATCTGGACATTTCATGTAATTTCAATAGCCACAAAAGCAGATAAAATTGTGTATTTAAAAATGTTAATTGACTTGCTCTTACACAGAACTCTTAAACACTCACTGCTAAAGACAATTGCTTGAAGTAGACCATCCCACACAATATAATGGGAAAAGCAACAGAGATGGTTTAGAAAATTTATTTTATTCATGTCTGTCTCAGTAAAATTAGGGGGCATCTGTAGATTCCCGCACCTCCTCCTTCTGCAAACAAGGCATCTCTTCTAAGAGTAGGTTGCAAATGATCAAATCAATGGAATAATGTTCACAATTGTTTTAGCCAGCTCTCCACAGACGTGAGTTCATAAGAGAGGCAGCCATGCAGCTTCCTCAGACCTTAGTAAAGACTTTTGATCTTTCTTTGAAGAAGCTTTTCTCAGGATATTTAAAAGTGTGTGGTTTATTTTCATGTGTGGGGAAAAGCAACACTGAGGCAAACACTCCCACACAAAGAAATGTCTCAACAAAGCTATGCTTGTTAAAAATACCCTTGAAGAAAATTACTACACTCACTTTGAAGGTGTACATTTTTATTCTATAGTCCTCACTGTGGTCTCTGCCACCTATTCCATGGCTTATGGATGTACAGTACTCCATGCAGACACCAAGCAGGTTTATAATAAATAAATAAATAAATAAATGAAATAGCTGCAAGGGTTAAAAAGTTTGCGTCTTGGGTACCCAGACCAGTTACTGGGGGGGTAAACAATTAACATGCACTAGATAACATACACTAGATAATCCTTACTAACCATAGATTTTTCACTGAAAACAAAACCAAGGTACTTAAACTCTGTGTAATACTGCTATTTTGCTGGAAGCTTATAAAGGACCACTTGCACCAAGCACAAGAGAATTACAATACACACACAGATATTACAGCTAATAATATCATAACATTGTATTTCTTCAATTAGATTCTCTTTAGAAAATAACAACTATAGGCTGCTTTTCAAAATTATCTTATACTGCATTACCAGCATGTTTAAGGGCACAAAGGAAGACTGCTTGTCACAAGCACTTCTTGGAAAGGAAGGACCATATCATAGTAGCCACTGAAGTGGTGTTTGTATGAGCACGTGTGTATGTGTAGGGACAGTTAATCACTGAAGTCAGAGGTGTGAGAATTGCACTGGACTGTGTGAACTTCTGTCTTTTATTCTTACAGACTTCATTGTATTTGTTTTGCTTCTTATTACTTTAAAGAATAGTTTTGAAATTAAGAGATCTCTCTTGCTACTAAAAACACCAGGAAAAAAAAATTGATAGAATTTTAATTCTGTTTAGATGATTAAAACAGAATATTAAATGTTCCCATTTTGGGGGTGACGGGAAGTTTTGAGAAGTGAAAGAGAACATGAAAAAAATTTAATTTTTATACTTTTTTTTTAAAATCTGAACCTGACATCATAAAACTCATCTTGACCTTGAAATATTCATAAGATTACCACACAGTGATGGCATTTTGGCTACATCAGCCTGGAGCATTTAGAGAGCTTGGTGAACTGAGAAACTTACCATGGATTTTAAACTCTGTCAAAATTTTCATGTACTTACATAAAATCAATTCTACTGATGAGACAATATCTTCAGGTAAGTCTGTAGCAGGAAGGGGAAAGCAAAGGCCAGAAATATAGGTATTGACCTGTGGGGTGCATGGATCTCATGTGAAAGAGTCAGAAGTGAGATATGAATGTACAAACTAGATCAGATCCAATGAGCTGCAAAACATAAAAGCCAGTCAAAACCCTCAGTAAGCTTGCAAAAAAATGAACCCCAACAAAACCAAATCAAACCAAATCCCCACTATTCAGTAGACAGAGGTGTGTGACTTAGCATACAGAACATTTTGTCCTATCCTGAAACACAAAACCTAAAAGCCTTTGGTTTGGGTTGGTTTTTTTTCTTTCTCTTTTCAATCTTGCTTATTGTTATTTATAGTTAGGCTAGCCCCTTCTCAAGTCCTCAAATACCCTACTTTAGCTATTGCCTGTGGGATTTACAGAAAAATGTACATAACATGCAAAAACCTATTTGTTTTACAAGTCTGAATATGCCAGTCTTCAGCTTCATGAATACCTCCCCCATGACAGACGATTCTGGGAAAAGGCCAACCAGAGTTTCCAGTGTATTCTGCCTCAAGATAGCCTGAGCTTGTTTCTGTGTAGCGATGAGGCTGCATGCTTTGTGTATCCAGGGGTCCCATCCTGAACAACTGCCAATTTCAAACAAGCCAGAGAGAGAGAGAGAGAGAGAGGGCAAGATACTGACAATTTCTACAGATTTCAGGGAAACTGGTCCCTGCAGAAAGAGTTGAGAGGGACCCACAGTGAGGAAAAACTGAAATGTGGGATTCAAACTCAGCCGCAGTAGCTGCTGCTTTGCCTTTCTGTAGGCATAGATCTACAGGCTGCATTTGGGCTTCTCTCTACACAGCTTCATTCTTTCTTTTTCTTTTTTTTTTAACAATTTTAAATGTATACTCAGCTATACATACTACAGTACTTAAGTTAAATTGGAGCCGAATTCTCCTGCTAAGTAAGTGTCTACAGTCCAGTTAATTTCAAGATATTCAGAAAAAAGGATTAATTTAGATAAACAATTTCCAAGATAGGAACATTTTCTTTTCATGGAGCACTATTTCCCATTTTTGGTTTGGATAATGTTGTAATTATAGAGTAATTATACATGAAGCCAAAATTGCAGCAGCTGAATAATAGGTATTAAACCACAAGTACTGTATTAAATAATGTTAACTTTTTTTTTATGCTTATAAAAATAAAATTCCATATTTGGAAAGCAAATTAATATCATTGAAATTGGAGCAGCTGAGTTTTATTTCAGTGTACTTTACCAGTAAAAATTTGCCATACAGACAACAGCAAGATTCACTTTTTTTTTTTTTAATTTAGCAAGAGAAGCAGTTAATAGGGCATTGCAGAGCTCACCTTTTCAAACACTTAAATCTAATTGATGTTATAGCAACATTGTTTCATGTGCACCAAAAATTTCTCTTACACTAATCCTTATAACTAATCCACTTTTAGTGTCTAATTACAAAGTAAGTATGAAACATTTCATTTTAAAAAGAAAAAAAATCCCCTAAAACCAAGAAAGCAGAGAAAAAGTTCCCCATATTAATCTCTCAGAAGCAATTCAGTGTAATTGCAAAAAAATTCCCCACAACCCTCAATTCCCAGAATTACAAAGTTAAAGAAATCCTCTCTTTTTTTTTAATTTTGATCCCTCCTCAACCCTTTGAACCCATGAAAACATGGAATTATGCTAGTGTTGTCACCCATCAATAGCACATTGAAGCTACAGTGCGCATACTTCAGTGTCATTCTCCCACTACATCTCAAACTTTAGCTGCACGTTGTGGCCTTGCAGCGTGTGTAGGACGCCACTGAGAAGACAAATCACCTCAAACAAGTCCACTGTGTCTAACCTGTTTGCTACATAAACTGTATATATATAATGTAATAAATATGCTTTAATTTTCCAAGACTACCATGAACTTGGAAATATGCTGGACCACAGATGAGAAGAGCTGACTTCCTGTGAAGGAGAGAAAGGAAGGGTTTAGCAGGAGGAAAAAGTGATGCAAGTGTCCTTGAGTGTTAGGTACAGTCAGAAGTTGTTCCAAGGTATGATGAGAGACAAGGGAAAATCCATCAATTTCAGAAAACTCTCAAAGTACTGATTTCTGAGCTGGAACCTCTGTAGAATCCAGGTTTTCATTTCAGAATAGCTACACAGATTTCCCACATAAATGTTACATGATACAGCAAGGAGCCCAAACTCTCCATTTTCTTGTGGATCACTGGAAGAGGTCTAGTACCCAGACCACTTGGTTTTATGGACCATCTGAAGAATATTGCTTAGAACAAGGCTTGACAACTCTGAACAGGAGAATTCCTAACCATATTTTCCTAATATGAAAATTTCAAGCACATTCCAAGCAAGCAGGTTTTGCTTTTATGCAAAGCACTGTGAATGGCCATGCTTTAAACTGTCACAGTATGAACTTAAGTATGTGGGCAAAACCCACCAAAACCTCTCAGTAGGAGATGGGCTGAGACCAGTTGATCTACAGGAAGGGCCTAACTTGAGCTCAGAGCCACAAAATCAGCAACCGGCCACATGGTACAGGATCTTTTCTCTACTTCCAGGCACAAAATCCTGCGGTGTGTGTATATATATGTAGCTAGAAGTATTACAAATATGAAGAGCAGCTCAAGTTCACACACCAATACTGAAATGACAGACAACTAACAAAGACACATTCTTCAAAAGGATGTGGTGAAAACCTCCCATACAGATGAAGCCCTCTAAAGACAACTATAAAACCGTGCCAATCTCATATCTCAAATGGACTTGGGAAGATTTTGCCTAACCATGATCACTGCACACGTGCAAAACAATATAGGATTGGAAGGGGGAGGAGGAGACAACAGATGGTGGAAATTTCACAGTACCTTTGCTGTCAGCAGAGTAATGTGACAATTCTCTAACAGAGTCCAAAAGGCATCTCAGAATCTCAGAAGAGGCTCCCTGTCTCTAAGGGATAACTTGTGGTCAGAACAACATAAAAAGTGACATCCAGTTCTCAACCATGCACTTTTCCTGTCTGGGAGTATCTACATCCTCTGTTGAATCCACATTTTCTTCTCATTTGAGTAACTGCAGTTCCTGCAGGATCCCCAAGAGGTTCAAAGTCCAAAATTTTTCAAGATCCTGAGAGAGAGGAAACAGACTGCTAATCTATTTTCTTTCTCCCCAGATAAACAGCTTAATCTTGCTGTTTCCATGCCAGGATGTAAGCACATATCCCAGAGTCCCTGGGTGAAGAGCCCATTAAAGGAAAAAAGTCTCTTCTCACTCACTGCCCACCCTATGCACCGAAACAGAAAAAGAGTCTACTGTGAATAAAAGCACATCCCGACTGTGATAGTCAGCCATGATACAACAGAACATCCCTCTAGATAGAAGCCACTGCAAATGGTTTTCAGGAAAATGCTAAAGCAGCCTACCCAAAAGGAAGAGCTGTAACTTTGGAAGTGATGCAAATCTACAACAAAGCACTGTATTCCCACTAAGGGGAAGGATGAAACTCCCAAACGCGTTTTGTCAGAAGGCACTGGTTCCACAATAGGCTCAGTGATGCACTAAAATGGCCAGATCTGCGATTCCAATTAATAAGAACACTTTTTCTCCCATGGTTCAGCATGGCACAATTGGTGGTCCAGAGGCCACATCAGGACTACAGAAGAACAAGACAAACCTACTGCTTTCTCTGGTGAAGGACATGATGTGACCTTGTCAAAAGCCCCTTTCCGCACCTGAACACGACCTGGTACACAGCCACACAAGAAAACAGAAGAACACAGACAGAAGATTAATTTCTCCTTAGGTACATATGTGTGGCACTAAGCTGAACATGATGCTTCAAAGTAGCTTTTGCTACAGAGGAAAGAAAGAAATGTCCTGTAGCTCCGTAATAACTGAGGTGAGACCACCTTTCTTCTTGCCCCAAACCACATTTGTAGTGATGGGCAGAGGACTGCAGACCTCTTTCTAAGAGACATCATGTGCTTTACTTTCTCCTGTTACATTGCCATGATGAGCAATCATATTTCAACTAATTTTAAAAGATAGTCTGTTGGTAGGAGTTCTATCAATTTCAGGACATCAAGAGCATTGCTATACCCCTTTAAGGCACGTTAAAAACCAAAAAGATATAATTCCTTGCTTAGTCACGGATTTTTGGAAGAAACGGCAAGTTCTCAACTACTCAGCATCCTTACCCTGGGATTAAGAAAAGATTTGGTCCTGTGAGGGATTTTGTTAGCTCATAAGTCAATCACTTACTAAAGAGAAAATACTGAAGGGAAAAAAGAGATGGAAAAAAAATGGATGTCTCCTAAAACCCTATTGTGTCTGTGGTGAAGTCATCTCTGAAGGATATTTCAGTCTTTCCCACAAAAGTGCAGGGATTTCTGAACCACCTGCTTGTTCACTGCTGCCAAAGAGACAAATGCAGTTTCATCTCCTTCAGAATATGATAGAGAGGGTGGAGATGAAGTTAACATCATAGAAACATTTGGTCATTCATTCATCTGGCTCTTCAGGAAAGTATGTTTTGATCCCACAGATTACTTGCTCATCAGCAAGGAAAGGAAAACATCTCCTTTATAAGCAGGACAGCATATTGTTCAGAGATGAGCAAGCTCTCTGAAAAACAGAACACAAACCAAACTGTACAAAGAACAAGAACATGAACACTGAGAATAAGTTCAAACTTTGCTGAGTATGTTACTTGCAATAATTTGATTTACCAGAATGCTTCAATGTAACCTACTCAACTCCATTTTGAATTTGGAACCAGTCTACCAAGCTACACTGAAACTGATAAGCCTGGGAACCATCACCTTGTGACTTCAAGCAAGATGACACTGCAAAATCTTCAGTAAAACAGACATCTCATAACATGAAGGAAAGCATGATAGCGCAGAACACAGGGCCTGTGTTCTTCAATTAGCATACTTAAGAGTAACACAGTCTCTATTAAGTACCTACTGCACAGTTGTCTGTGATTTCAGGAGATGTGACATCATGATCTGGATGGTTCCTTTCAATCTTCTTTTATTTTTGACGTAAGCAGCTATTGCCTAGATGGTAGGTAAAGCATCATCTGAGAATGTTGACAAGTATCCTTCTGTTTGTGTAGCTACAATCCCTGCTGTGTAGTAATTGATCCAAAGCAGATGAAAGATGCCCAATGCATGACCAACCAAATCTTCTCACTTCCTTTCTTCTTTCTTGGCAGTTGATGTCTACTGTTTTCTAAGGTATCTTACATTGTCATCCTTCTTGGTGGTACAGAGAAGCAGGGCTTAAATTTGCTTCTATACAGAAGTTTGTCACAAGATGCAAGAGTCAGTCCTCCAAGAGAAACCACTCTCTTTGTCAACTACAATCCCTGTTACAAGAAGGAACACTTATTCCTTACCTATTTTTTGCAAGACAGACTTACTGTACACAAACCCCAATCAATATGTAATTTAAAGCGAAAAACTGGCTGAGACACAGATATGCAAAAAGGCAGATTTTCCACTCATTAGTCTAATCTTAAGAGTCTGGGCTCAGGAGTATGAGACACCTTTTAGGGTGCTATAAGACAATCAATATCAACAAATTTTATGAGCCTATTTACATTTTTACCTTGAAAAAAAACCCCACAAAGCAAAACAAAACCGAAAAAAACCAAGTTGCTCTTCAATAACCTTCAAGAACATTGAAGGAGTTATTCAAAGTAGAAAATAGCCCAACACAGCAAAAAACACAGACGGAAAATTTCAAATGACACTGATTCTATCTCGAATGTTACACTAGGACCATCCAAGGACTTAATAACATTGCAGAAAACCAGCATCCTCTGGACTAGAACAGATCACCTTTCTGCCATGGTGCAAGGGTATGACATGGCACCTGATACTCTGCCGAAAATGTCAGGTGGACTTTGATGGTTAGTCTCATAGATAGCACCACATTTAGGGGGTCTGGCAATTTGTAGATAGTGATAAGTTTCAAGGTGGGTGTAAGGGATATTTATTTTTACCTGTTTCTGAAGTCCCGCTCCATTTGCTGCGCCAGCAGCTACACTGTAGAAACCTGTAGGTCTGAATTGTCCTTCTGTTACTCATATCTACATCCTCTGACAACCAGATTAGCACTAACATTTTTATGTAAACAGACAACACTAAAAATAGTAAGAATGCCAGTCAATGTACACATAATAAGGAGGCTTAAGTAAATCAACACAGAAAGAATATATCAATAAGGCAGCCTACTAATACCAGAGTGTTTGTGCCTCTCTTGTCAGCTACATTAAAAAAGTACCTACAGCATTTAATATGCCACTTCAATCTCTAATCATTCATGCTAATGGCTAAATCCGATACATATTTGCTTTAGGAGATTCAATAGTAGACACTGACATTCAAGAATGCCAGAACAGACTGCAGGTAAAGCATATGTAATAACTCTGTTCCACAACAGAAGAAGAAAAATCTACTCTGGGACACTGTAAAGATGCCATCTTCATAGGAGGGTGACATATTTGGCATGTCAGTTGGCTTTGTTAGGGATCAAGCGACTTTCGCCTGTGCAATAAGGACTGATCTACCTTCTTAAGACATAGGCATGACAAACTTACAAGGGAGACATAGCCTTCTGCAACTGTGAAAACTGCATGTGGCACATGGCCTTGAGGCCAGCAGCATGTGTACAGTGTAAAATGTGAGGGAGGGCATCCCTGACAGGATCACTGAGACTACTGTCCTTTCAAGTTCAGGATCCCGTTCCCAGGTGCAGCCAACTCAAAATGACTGAAAAAGTAGGAACATCTTCCTTATGCACTGGTTCCTTTGCCTTCCATAAGGAATGCCAACAAATTTTACAGTAGCTTGATGTATGCTGCACCTGGCATGCATGAAAAGAAAAATACAAAGACTTCTTGGATCATTTATGCATTTCGTAGTGTCCTGCTCTTGCAGCATCAGTCTGCATAGACAAGCTCAGAGTGCTGCAAAGACAAGCTCAGAGTGCATTCAGGTTACCTGAATTTAACTCACAACTTCTGCATTTGATCTTATGAACACTAGCCATTAACTGCATGCAAAAGCCAAGCAGGCATTAAGTGTTGTGTGCTCAAAGGAAACCAGTAAGAAAGACACAGAAGGTGAGTATGCCTAATAAGCAGACCACAGCAAAGAGAAATTACATAGAACTGAAAGGATGAGCACCAACTTAAACTGTCACCAGCTAACATCAGTGTCAGCCTGCTACGAACAACTCTGTTTCCTACATGCACTGTAAGAAGCTCCCATCCTAATCTGACACTGTTGATGCACACATTCAATAAAACAGGTTCCAGTGCACATTGCCATGAAAATCTGACACACCTTGTTTTTTGGAGACCCACAGAAACAAGTTTTTCTTATGAAATACAAACTATTGAGTGCTTTAAATTAGACTAATAGAGAATGCAGCATTATAGAAAAAGTCACATGCTTTTCTTGCAAGGTTTTTGATAAATTCTCCCTACTTTCAGTCATCACCCCTTACAAGCCAGAAGTTTCTTCCACTTCCTCTGGTCTTGCAGAAAAACAACAAAAGAAAGTATTTGTAGCGTACAGTGGAAAATCACCAGAGAGAGTGCAGTCACAGAGTTTAGGAATTAAGAGTCAGAACCTGGTGGAAGGGCAAGCTCTGAAAGAACTCTATCAGCCACAGATATGAGTGGCCAAAAAGCAGCAGCGCAATCATCTCCTGCCTACCATAGGACATAACTTTCTGGACTGTTCAGGAATTAGCTTTGTGGTTTTATAATAATAATTGTGCTTGATTTGTATTTGGAACATATTTAATTTCACCTTTGAATCACACAATCAGGCTTTTGTCTGCTAGACAGTATCCCAGTTTTCCTGCAGAAGTGTACTATAATCCATTCATACTTGAATCTGAGCAGAGATAAGTGAAAGAGCCCCTGAAGTTAATCAATATTTGTACACTCTTAGTCCTCTGAAAAGGGATTAGAGTATGTTTACTTAACAGTGGCACTTCAAATGGGCCCAGTTAGGACAGATTTCCCTTTGGCCAGGTCCTAACACCTCCAGAGTGCTAAGGGTCTAGTACTAAAGAAGTAGTAAGGTTCCATACTACGTGGTTAGCAGACACACACACATACACCCTTCACGATCAGCAAGGTAGTTTGGTTTTGGGTGTGGTGGCACTGCTGCTGGGAAGGAGATGTTTATGATGAGGCTCATCCCTTGCAGTCTGGATGTACTAACCCCTACGTTTTGCCAAACATGGGGAATGCAGTTGTGTAGCTCGTAGTAGCAAAGGACCACTTTTTGTGCTCTCCCTTGGCAAGACAAACACAAACAAAGCATGGCTATACTTTACGGGCTGGAATGTTATGAAATTGGAACAGAAAAATCTTCCCACTGAAAACCTTCTAAACCTAAATTTACCTCATCACAGTTATCTACCTGAAAGGTGAGGTAGGTCCTGTCTCCTGAATGGGAAACATGGTCTGTGGTGACGTGGCCAGTACTGCTGTTGAAGTTGCTGCCTTCGCAAATACAGAGGAGGGAACTGTAACAACTGCCTACCACCAGTTAAGGCTCATTTCACTACAAACAACCTGTAAGGATCACAGCCCGGTCCTGTTGGCTTACCTGAGGTTGTCAGCTTTTGTCGAATGACAGCTTTGTGTGGGAGGGAAAAGTACCAGTCTGGGACTAATACACACATAAATTATGGTAATAGTTTTATAGTTTCTGTTAGATAAAACTTTTTTCCCCACCTTCCTTCAGCTTCAGAGATATAAACCATGCGTTCCAGAAGTAACAGCACAGAAAGCCCAACCAGACCAAAGCTGAGCCAGCAAAGGCCAAAAGACCAGCCCAAAGAAGAGATTGGTTACAGTGGGAGAGGAAATGTGCAAAGAAGGCAGAAGGAGAAAGATGATGTAGCCCAAGCCAGTACCATCCTAAGAAGCCCTAAGGCAGAGAAAAAGCAAAGAAGTTCTTTCAAGAGAAGAGAGGATCTCTCTCGTGATGACTTGCTATTTCTTCTTAGTGTCCTCGAGGGTGAATTACAGGTGATCTATTGTTTTATTTTATATTTCAGATTAAAACATACTTTGTGTGTCTCTCTTCCCTCCCAGTTTAGCCCAAATACCTGCTGCTTTCACCTTAAGGAAACACTGTACCTAATTTGATACAGAATGACAAATATGTACTACAAAGTTCATATAAATGCAAACTACAGCTGCTATTATAGCTATCAGCCAGAAAAACTGCTTTACAGCACCCCTAAATGCAAATAAAATTCATCCACAATGTACCTGTATCACACTAAAAACACTAATGGTCCTCTGCGAAGGATCATGTAACTCTCAAAGCAGAGAATTCTCATGAATGTATTATTGTGCTGTCCCATTCTAAGTACTCTGAATACAAAGTATTAGTCACTGTAAAACCAATACAGAGAATGTATTACAGACATTTAAGATCTGTTACTTAATTTCTCTATCTCCCCTCTCCTATGATGTCATGAGCATTACCCCCTACAAATCAGTAAGTGCCAGATCACAAGAAGTAACTCACTCAACAGTATTGTAATACCTTTTGTTAGAAAAATCAAAGTAGACATTTTATTTCCCATAATATGAAGCATAAGTGTTAGTCCACAAGATACTGGATTTTGAAGAGTGAGCACTTTTCTGTCCGGAAAAGGAGCCAGCTGTCAAGTGGTAAATGATGCCTAACCTGGTCAAATGTAATTTCAGGAAGTGGAAACCAGATTTCCAGTCAGCAGGAAGAATATTTCTGTGGTAGGCTGATTGCACAGAAGTAGGGATGGTCACTTAAAACTGATCACAGGCAGATGGAAAGGTGAACTGGCCAAAGTGGCATAAATGGTATCATATGGTTTCAGAGTTTATTACTGAGACAGTATCTAGGTAGTTCTATTCTTAACATATGCGTATATATATTTCCATAGTAATACACACATGCTTAACAGAACATACATTCAATATGAATATTTGATAGACATATCAATCTCTGAGGGCAGATCCAAGGCAAACTTCTACAGAACATTTCATCATGCAAACAGAACAATTTCCGTGTACATTTCTCTCCTGTCCACTTGTCCTTTCTTAATTTAGATTAAAATTCAGATGTCACACAGTTCTCCAAAACAGTTCTCTCTTCCTCTCAAAAAAAAAGAGATGTTTGTATATGTATATATATTACACATGCACTTCATTACACTTGTGTAATATAAATATAAATATATATATATATAAAATGCATACACTTCAATTCTTAAGCTTTAAAACTGGAACAGAGTGAAATGAGAAAATGGAAAACAATGAACCTGACATGATCATTTTAAATCATCTCTGACATTCCAAAGAAAGCATTAGGAATGAAAAAAAACAAGAAGTCATTTTTTATTCCTAATTTTCCACCTCCTGTAATGCCAAGTCAAATCTCTGAAGATCAGCTGTCAATCCAACCATAACTACGTTTCCTAGTTAGATAACATTACTTTCCTATTCCACAATGTTTAAGATGCAGAAGGTGGGGTTTTTTTTAAGATTTTAGGTTTTTTGCACAATAATTAAGGACTAGAAATAGATTATTTTAGATTTTTTTAAACACAGTCACAAGCAGGGATATAGAAGTGCTCCAGCCAAGAGCAGCTGAACTGTTACCCTCTCCTGATACATCCCTCTTCCTGTTTTCCTACCTTACCATTCTACTCTTCTAGGATTAGCATGTACTTAATTTTTGTTTTAACTGAGATCATTGCAGACAATGAATGTTTAGGACAGCTCATACAGTCATGTCACTGCAATGGAGGCAGAGGGCAACCTCCACCACAAGAGGATGCAGGAAAAAAGAGACAGACAGAGCCCCAGGGGAGGCGGTGACCTAAACTAGTTTCTCCCCCACTAGAAACATTCATATAATCAGACATAATCATGAAAGAACATTATCATTAGAAGTGGGATTTCAAGAAAATTAACACAGTATTTGTAGCGGGTATTTTGTCCCCCTCCAGCTTAACATCTAGGAGCTAGTAACTTCAAAACAAATAAATGACCTTGGTAATTTGCTTTGTTCTTTTTTTTTTCCTTTTTTTTTTTTTTTTTTTTTTTAAAGAACAAAGAGAATCTATAGATCACTTCAAATACTGTAGATACACACAGCATGTTTCTCCAGCACGGAGCATGGACTTTGAGAGCAATATAGTATGATAGGAAGAGGGTACATACACGTGCCAGCTTGCACTATAATTACAGAAATACATACAGAGAAGAACATATTGCATCTACTCTTTGGTAACAGGATGTCACCAAATGTTTTATATGATTAAGGAAATAAACACAATGACATTAAAAAAAGAAAAGGATAATGCATATTTCTAGGCTAGATACCACCACCTCCTCCAAATCATTACCTTTTAAAATGCCTTTTTTTAGCGTGCACTCCCAAATTGAAATACCATTACAGCAGTTACTTCCAAAAAACTTGATGTTGCAAGGCTGCTTATTACTTGAGGGCATGTACTTGAGTGAGTGCACATCTATGTGTTTATAAATACGTAAGGCATGGTGCAACACAGGCACGCACATGTACATAGACATGCACGCAGGACCCCACGGCCAGCTTTGAAGGCAGTTAATCTTGTTTTAGAGAAATGCCATTATTGCATGGCTTTGGAATGCAATTGCTAAAGGGTCACATCCCCTGCACCGCACACCTCACAACAGCCACCACTCAAATGATCCCAGTGTAACTACAGAAGCAAATGACCCCAGACAGGTTTAAACTAAAGAAGCTACCTTTGCACCCGAACTACACAGAACGTGCAACGCTTCCAGGCTTCAGGAGCCATCCGAACATCTTGCACTACCGTAAGTCACGCTTTGCCCTGAAATTTTGCACTGTAAATGCTACACACTAGTCCAGATACAGCAATACGATTTAGTCACTAACAGAGTACTTAAGCATTGATGAGGGTTCTGAAGGTGTTGGAGTTTATCCAGAACCAATAAAATACAAAGACCAACACTCCTCTCATGCTTTTTTACTGCTGTCACGTTACTGACTATTTTGGGGCGATATTTTACATACACAGCATTCTTTAAAAAGTTTTTTAGTTTTCTTAAAATCTAAAGTAGAAAGCTAACCCGTAAATATGCATATACAGTTTAATAAAATAAAACCTTACTTTGTGTTTCTGCAGGCTCAAGATGAAGTTATAGGAGTACTTAAGGCTGAAAAAATTGACTTGGCTTTGCTTGAAGCAAAATACGGCTTTGTTACGCCAAAGAAGGTGCTAGAGGCCCTCCAGCGAGATGCTATTCAAACAAAGGCGGAGCAATGGCAAGAAGATATCTACGAAAAGCCTATGGGAGAGGTATGAACATGTAACTGACATTTAACTATAGTTTCCACCAAACTGAACAGAAAATACCTCACAGACTTCAGTGGAAAAAAACAAATGAGCTCTGGATCTAGAATCTAACGTGAGTGTAATTGCCAGCAGAAAAAAAGTCCAGGGTTCACTGGAGTCCCTAATAAAACCAGGAATCTAATGATATTCATACTGTGCCCTGAGGGCTTTAGACTATGTGTCTATACACACATGATTTTGTCTACCTCAAACTCTGATAATCGGCCTTCTATTTTTGATGCTGTCTTCTTTTGTTTCCTTCCTGTTATCCAAATTCACAGCCCATACAGACAGATGCTTCCCTATCCATCTCACTGAGGCCATCTCACCACTGGCTGGTAAGGGCCCATTCAGCAGTAATGGCACAGCTGTCTGCCTTTACACAACACATACTTTCTGAACAGTGTTATCTGAATTTAATTTCTGCCCTGCAATGCAAATCACTGGTTCTTAAAAATCCCTTCATATCAGACTATGTGGGGTTTTCCCAAGTAACTGCCTCCTCTTGAATTGAGATAAGCATTTTTTAATATATTGTTCAGTATAGATAATCATCATAAAAATAAAAGCAGAAATTGTGAATAAAATTCTTCTGCCAAGTGTTTTCCAAGTTTTCTGAACAGAAGTGTACCTAAGGATAGAGAGTTCATTGCAGAGAAAATTATGTCAGGCAATAGGTCAACACCCATTTCAGAAACTCAAAGGTTAAAATCTCTGGCTATAATCTGAAACAGATAAAAGTTCAACTGTGGAGGTTAATTTATTTTAAAACATTGTGGCATTATGTCACAGAAACTTTGAGCACAAATGGAAATGGTTTGAAGAGAAGTCCAAAAAGGTTTGAAAACATAAATTCAGTCTGTTACTTTACCTAAATTTATACATGCTTTTTATTTCCTTACACTTCATGGCAGAGAAAGGATTTCTAACACCACTGTATCTGGCAGTTCCAAAAGGCAAAGGTAAACATCCTGAGAGCAACTGAAAGGCTAGAAGGACCAGTGGCACTTTGTACGTCTTCATAAACCAAAGGATGCCATAATCAGCAGGCATTCCACAAATTCAGTTTCAAAATCTCCCAAATTACGTCAAAGATCAAGTTAAGTTTTTTGCTTAGATTTTTTTCAAATGTTTATAAAAACCCAGGGAGAGGTGGAACCAGCCACAAAGTATGGGAATAGACCACTTAAATTCCTCCTTTGCCACTATGACCAGGTACCTTTGTATCTGCCTACAAAATCTCCACTGATCCAGTTTCTCTAGAGCATCTCATTCTTGAGAATTCAGCCTGGTAGCCCTGGACACAGAGGATCTTCCCCAAACGTAGTTGAAAATACAGTGAACTTCAGAAGTCATCTGTAAGATTACGGTCCTTTAATGTTCTCTCACAACTCATCTATCCCAAACTTTAGGAATTTTGTTGGCAAATTTGGTTAAGAATGTAATAGGAAAATTTGGTGACTGGACAGCTTTACTCACTAGGAACAAGGTTCATAGGTGAAGAAACGTAGCAAAATTGCAAACAGTAGTAACACATCTTCCTTTGCAAAATGTACAAGTGTGACAGACCGAAACCGTGTCTTCCTTGGCTATGAGGAGATTTCTTTTTTTTTTTTTTTTAAAGTACAGGTTTTCTTCAGCCAAATTTGCTCTACAACTATTTCTTTCTTCACCCCATCAAATGCCAGATAAGCTTACTCCTAAGTCCTCACACTTAAGGATATGACTTATGGCGTGTCTTTTTCTCATGTTTCATACCTTCATGGAATTAGAAAGCCAGTTCTGGTTTCTAGCTCTGCTCAGCTTCCAATAACACAGTCAAAGACAAAATCTGGTGCCTCACTGTCTCAAGTGTAAAAGCAGTGAAACTAGAGGAAAGCCTGTATTCTGTATTCATCAAGGATAATTCAAAATTGAATCAATTTTTAAAATCCCAGTACTCAGGAAGAGTTGCACCTTCACCAGCCTTTTAACAAAGTATATCTGATTGCATCCCCACAGCGTCTTACAAGTGTTGGTCACAACTTTCCACCAATAACAGCTGCAGGGCACCAGTAAGTTACAGTCATAGGAAGAGACTGAAACAAAAACGTCAACAACATGGCATTCAGGAAAAAGCAGACCAACATATCTGCATGGAACTTTGGCTCAGCTAGGGTTGAAAAGACAAGGGAGGAACTGCTCCCATGTTCTCCAGTAATCCTAAACTCAGGATTATACATTTGTAAACAATGACCGTGAGGATATTATTAACAGGAGCAATATTTCACTGAACTTAGGATAAAGAAACGTAACTAACCTGGATTTATTCTGGCACAGAACCAAACACAAAACAGTCTAAAAGGAAAAAGATAAAAAGTTTTGTTCCAACGTAATGGATATGAGACATGCCATCCTAGTTTGCCTTGAGATGCGAGCTGGTGGCAAAATATTTTTAAACGATTAAATTCCTGTGAATTTTTAGCTTGCTGAACTATTCACAGTTAGGTAAGACTATGCCTCCTATTTTCCATTGTAATGTACAGTATGTTCAAGTATTAGTTCTAGCAAAAAAGCCCATATGGTTAGCAAGAACAAAACAATAAATCAATTAAGATTTTATCACTTAAATTTTCAACAGAAGACATTTATACTGCTGCTTATTAGCCCTCTGTGGTTTTTAACCAAGAACAGTATAGGCTGAGTAAATGTGTGTGCATACATATAAATGGATATTTCTGCGTGTGCATATTTAGAGTTTGGACAGAGTAATTCGAGGACCCAGGGGCTGCTGGAGACCGCTCCTGTGCGAGGATCTCACACTAGCAGGGGTTCACACAGCTTCTCTCTCTTCTCTGCTGGATATGTGGTAGTCAGCCACAGGATCTCACGGGGAAAATGCCAGAGTTAAATTTACTCCCCAGGGCAGAGCCCTTATCTCAAAGAGGGACATAACACAGCTTACAAACAAAACCACACCTAAGTGCAGCAACCCAGTACCAGACTCTACTCTGCTTGGTCCTGCACACTAACACATGCATGTCACAAGGCCAAATGCCCATATCCATCCTGAAGCTTACATGCAGAACTCAAGTGTCTGCATTAATTATGCTGTAGGATCTGCTGCCTCTCTGGTTCTCTTCTCTATCAGCCACCTGTATCAGGAGATAGGCCCAGCACCTCTTCCCTTCTCTCCTGAGTGGAATCCCAAACTTCTGTTCTTCGCTTTGTTCCCATCTACAACAGCCATGTGCCATCTGCAAGAGCTCATGGTAGAATGGATTTGACAGCATTCTTTAAAAGAAAACCTAAATGCATCATCTAATCTGAGCAACTGGGGAAAACTGCAACATGAAAACCAGCTTTGATGCAACATCTTATTTACTTGTCTCTCTTGGGCTTTCATGTAATAGATCTCCCCAGGACACTACTATTCTTTTACCCACTTTCAAATTCTTCCTTCCAATTCCTTGGCCTTGATTACACACCTCACCCATCCCAAATACCAGTTTTAACAGTTGAATTACATGCTGACAGAAGCACAGCTGTGAAGTGAAAGGCACTGGCATTGCTCATTGAGAACTGCAAAACAAAAACCTGGAGTTACTATTCTTCTTGTTGCATACATGCTGCTTGGATTACTGCTTCAATTAACCTCTTGTAGCCATTCAACAAATACTCTAGAGCAAACAAAATATACTGAACCCATAAAACACTGCTGGCAGGGCCCACAGCCTTCACTCCCAACAGTGCAGAAGCAGGGCTATTTTATATTTGGTTCATGCTGTTTTTGTTGATGACTAACCCTCATCTCCATCAGGCATTTATATGTCTGTAGTAATTTGATTTATGATCAGATTTCAGCAGAAAATTCAGTGTTTTCTTATGATAGCAATTTACACATCCCTTTTGGATTCTTACATACACTTTTGAAGCAGTGGTCTAACCCATACAAGTGCATCACTTTACTTTCTTAACCCCATCCATACAGACTGCCTGCTAAAAGAAATTAGAAGTTCACACCTTTGCCTTCTTCCCCACCTGACCTCACACTGAAGGCAGAAACCAGCAAGCACTATCATGTGAGGCTGATTCCCAGTTCATAGCAATCTAAGTGAGACAGGGCTGTAGCTGCAATCAGCAGTGCATCAGAACTTTATCAAAAAACATGAGGCAGGTTGCTTTCCAATAACAACATATATTCACTTGACAGCATGACCTTTAAAAAGACAAGGATCAGAAACTCAGGTGATGGTGCTTCATGCATCTGTGCAATAGTTGTTCAAAAAAACCCTCAGAAATCTTGGTGAAGGAGGAAGGTTGATAAAACACCCTCAAAATTCTCTTTCTGGTAAGTTTGCAGCTGAACAAAAGATCCCAAATTTTGAAATTTCCACTTCTGTTAGAAGAGAGGAGGGTGTGGAGAAATTAAAAATGGCCACTTTTCCTCAACGTGACCTTTTAATGCAATTCAGGTTTCAACCTTTGTATAAGACACAGAAAACCAGTCCAGAGATTACTGTATAAGACAGCACTTGTTTACTGAGAAAGTTCGCGTATGGCAACGGTTTACGTAAGAAATGTTTTCCCAAGAGAGGTCCTACTTCAGGGTCACGATTCCAGAAAGCATTGACCTTACTGGTGTAAAAGCACACAAATTATGCATGAATAAGATTTAAAAAAAACCTAAAAAACAACCAAAAAACCAAACTCCAAACCTTAACAACCTGCTAAGAGCACCAAGAAACCGCCAAAAAGTCAGGTTTCTTTACATTTTTTGATCATGAACAAAATGTGCTTGCTGCAACAGAAAAGACACTCTCCAATGTCATAAGCAGATAGAACAGGCAATTCTCAAATTTGTCCACATTTCTATTTGAGGTCCACATTTCTATTTTGGACTCAAACCATCTTCAAAGTCTTGTCAATAGTTTTTTTCCTTATACAAAGCAGAGTCGCCAAAAAGTTAACAATAATTTAGGAGAAACATAGGAGAACATATAAAGCTTAAAAAGAAGCTGAGGTAAGCAGGGGGATACTCCAAAGTCCATGTAGAAATTGATATTCTCACTCATTCAAAAATCTCATGTTTAGGCATTCATGTCGTTGATTCTATAGGCCAAAATGTGAACAAACATGAGGAAAATACAATTAACCATATTCCTTGGAACAAAATTGTCCAAAATAAGCAGTGGCCCTAAGAATCTGAAGCACCAAGGTTTCTTGTAGCACGTGGAATTCCTTGTGGGGGAAACATTGGAGAACCAGAACCAGCTTTGCTTCCCACACTGCCTATTTGTGAATTCTTGCCTATTAATAGACAGAAGCACTGCAAAGCAGCTTGACCTACTAGAATAGACTATGCTTAAAAGGAGGCACAGACTTGGAACTCAAAATTTCTCTTTTCCAAAAAGGAGATGAGGATTCCTGTGTTGACCTGATGAGGGAGGCAGTCTCCACAGGGGAAGGGGCAACAAGCAGGGAAGAAAGATTCTCACAGACTATTACCTGGTCTTTAGATGGCCTTCGGTGAGCCTTCCAGAAACTTCAGATAGATCAGTAATGCCTACGGAGGAAAACCTCCTGTTTTCATACACACACTTGCATGACTGCCACATACTGAGTTCAAAATTAGAGGAGAATCCTCAGGTGGTTTTCTGGCAGTTTGTGGAAATAATTTTGTTTAACAGCATAACTTCAGTGAATAGTTATGCCAATACCTCTGTGGTATTTGGAAAAACTAAAAATTACCACCAAAATCTAAAATAGATTATTTAAATTATCACTACATAATAATAATATTTAGAAGCTCAGCAGGAGTCCTTGGGGAAAGAGCAAAAATTTGATGCTCAAGGTGTGTTATAAAGATGCCATCTGCAAGGCAAACCCCTCTACAATGTGTGACATCTGAGGAACAAAACAGGAAATGACATCGTTAAATAAAAACACTTTCAACTATTTCAAAATTTAGCACTTTTTTTATTCCAGAAACCCAGAGCCATGCAGAGAGTAAGCACAGGATACAGGATTGTTTACCACTCTTGTTTCTATCATGCATTTACTGTGAAACCAGAGGAAAACTGTCTTTCCTATACCTGCCCACCTTACAAAGGCAACTTAATGCTCTCATTCTCTATGCAGCTATAAAGAAGGTAGCTATTTCTATTCAACCAAGAGTCAGTCATCTACTGTGCAAAGCAGAGACTTCTGCCAAGACATCTGTTTCTCTACCACAGTGATCAATGAGAAAAGCACAGTCCTGGGAACAGTAACTGTTAATTAGTAGCTGTTGAGGATCAGTTATGGCAGGAGGAGGAACAACAGGTGACTGAGGGTCCTGAAAAGCAATACCTTAACATATTTTTCTTGTCAGAATTAGACTGACAGAACTAAACTTTTTCAAACACATACCAAAGGACCTGGCCATTATGCTATTAGACGCATTTCATATTGTTAAGCCTCTCTTAAAAATCTTTCATTAATGAAAGCCTGAGTAAGTTAAGCGTTTCAAAAGACTTCAGGAGCTTTTGCTTTCTTTGTAGCTTGATAAAGTTGTAGAGAAACAGAAAGAAACTCACAGACGAATGCTGGAGCAACTTCTAATGGTAGAAAAATCACACAGACAGACACTGTATGAACTAGAGGAGGAGAAGAGGAAGCACAGCAAATACATGGAAAAAAGCGATGAGTTTACAAACTTACTGGAACAAGAACTTGAAAGGTAAGGTTACCTCTTGCCATAGTACTACAAAATACCTACAGTTTTACATTGTGTAAGGATCTGTCCGCTCTCTTATTCTACATCCACTAAAACTCAGAAATATTTGCAGAGTTGTATTTTGAGACTTCAGCTGTGAAAACATGACTAATTACTCATAAATAACAGCAGTGTCTACATGTCCATCAGCAGCTGAAGTAGGTCAAATGGTTGGCAGACTCTTCAGCATTGTTGCAGGATGACAGGTATGTTATGCAACAGAGAATACAGGAGATATGCAAATGTGTGAAGTTATAACCAATATGAAGCAGGTGAACCTTTCAGCATATTCAAGATGTTCAGTGTACGCTATGTATGTAAGCAGCAGAATATGAAATCAGGCTTGCAGCTTTTGACGGCAGGAGAAAAAGACGTGAGGAAAAGTAGAAGGTGTTTGGACAGGCCATAGAAATACAGAGAGAAGCAGCAAAGGCAGAGGATAATTTACAGAAAGTTTTGAAAATAACAATGCCATGAAAGTTCTCATATCAGGACTGGCATAAAAAAACCCAAAACATAAAACCCAACTTTAAGCGTAACATAAAAGTGTCACAGCTTGTTTAAGCACAGTGTGAGAGTTTCAATAGCAATTTTCAGAAGAAGGATTAAGAAGAATTTAATGTCATTTACTGTCTTTTAAAAAGCCACTTTAAGCTCTGGCTTCTCTGAATCTGCAGTAGAACTGAACACATCCCAAGGAAAAAAAGAAAAATAATTTTGAAGAACATTTCCTATTCCCTGGATAGCTACTCCAGAAGATAGGAGAATATTGTCTCTATTTCCTTTCACTTTGGAACAGATTCCAGATGGAAATGTTTGGGTGTGAGAACGTCAAGCCTACTCTAAACTCACATTATGCATAGATAATTCTTCCTCTGCTTCGCCTGTGTAACATCATGTTCCATGTATTTTGGCAGCATTCACCCTTCGCACTACATCTCTCTCCTGCAGGTCTATCAAAGATAGCATATGTCCTTCCCATGTAGTACACAGCCATATTTATGGTTTGCAATTAAAGAGACTGGGGAAAAAGAACACCTTTGCTTCTCAGAAAAATGTATACAGACGCAAGCAGGCACAAGCAAACAGAGAAAAGCACATACAAAGTACCCCTACCAGGCACAGAACTGTCTTTTTTTGTCTAAGAACTGGTTTTGTGAAACTTCATCATATCACGGACCAACACCTGAGATGAATGGAAGTTTTCATCTCTGCTGCCTTTTTCTCAGAAACTGTGAGACACTCATCTCTGAGACAGAGCTAAACAACTCCAGTTGCTAAAAGTGTCAAAATGTTACATCAGACACATGTGCTCACACAGAGGAAAAGCTGCAGAGAAGGAAAGATTGAGCATCAGAGTCCTTGTATTTTTTTTACTTCTGAAAACAGGGTTGACCTGGGATTAAAACTCCATTCTCTGCCCCTCCTCCACATCCCCCCCCCTAAAGAAGCCTATAAAACATTTACTCCTACTATCTGCAACATTTAGTCTATCTGCCTGGGAAAAAAAAAAAAGGGGGGGGGGGAGGGGTAGTGGGAATATTGAGGTGCCTTATAAGACCCTAGAGGACGTAATAATAGATCTCAGATCAAGTCTCAATTTTTGTATTTTCTTTGGAGGACGTATTTTATGTGGAAAACCTTAAAGGGGTGTGATGTCACATGCTGAGCTGATTCCAAAATGTTTGCCAAGTAATGTCACCATCAAGATCTCCATGCAATTGCCTGCCATAACAACAAGAAAACCCAAAGAGAAAACCCAAAAAAACATGCATATCCAAAAAAAGGTCTTAGCAAGTTAAGGCACAGCTCTTTTTATATCAGCCTGCCTGACTTGACATTCAGAACACAAACCAATACGCAAAGTGACCTTTTCCTCCATTTCGAAAACCTCGGTCCCATTTAAATCTTCTCAGGATGTGAATTTTGCTTTTGGAAACTCCAGAGACTAGAACTCAATGTGAAATTTCACACATAAAGCAGTGATGAAATTTTGCTTCCCCCCAATTCAATTATAAATAAATAAATATAGAAGTGGAAGTGTATAATAGCATTCCTAACAATATTTCAGTTCCAAAGCAAAATCCTGAACTTACAATCAATTAGTCAAAAACTCTCTTGCTTTTATCAAAGAGTAAGTCTACAGTATATGCTAAAGATGTTCTTGAAGGGTATAAAATGCTTACAAGGCAAACAAGGTACACAAATAATACATGATTATGTGATCAAAATGAAAAAAGTAGATGCTATGGGACAGTGATGCTGAAGCACTGAAAACTATTCTTGATAGCAAGTATAAAGGAACCATCAGTCAGATCCATCTCTTATATATGACTGAATTTGTTTTCAAATAAGGCAGAGAGAAAGCATTTCCTCTTTCTTATGTATGTGCTCAGGAAGAACAGAACTGAAGAATTCTTAAATGAAAATTTTAGTTACGAACTAATTTATCAGATGATCATGTTTTACAAAATCTAGGCATGCCTTCATCTCTAGGGCCTTTTTGCAGCCTTACTCCCTCCATACATGACTTTTCTCATTACGAGGGTTAAAAACCATGTTTGGATCATGCAAAATATTAGCAGCCTTCACAGACTCAGTAGAAACTCTTCATTTTAATCATTCGAGAATCCCTTTGACTTTATTGCAAGGCATCAAATTTCATCTCAGCAATTGTACATTGTCAGATGTGGGAGTTTAAGCTTATGACAGGACTTGTGAACGCTAAGAACTTTTTTTTTATGAGAACTGGATTAGCATTTTAAATTAATTAACCCTTTAGACATTTTAAGTGTTTTTCTTGTTGCCAACCAAAACTAATCCTCTACAGTCTTGAAAGATTGGTATTCCAAACTGAAACGAGCCTCAATACTTAGCTACAGACATTTACCAGCAAAAGGATGGTAAAATCATGCTACTATCATTATATTTATTTATCTTCAGTTACATGTGCTTTTAAAGCATGGAGGCACTGACAAGGAACAATTTTGCAGAGAAACAGAGAGCAGTGTGCAACAACTGGATAAGTCTTCCCTGCCCTTCAACATGAATCATACTCTACATGTGTACAGATCAGGCAGGAACACAAACTACATGTGTGTGGCAATGTACTAGACCAAGTCTGCTAGAGTCTAGAGGTATTTTATCTATATTACAGTTTTATTGTATTGCTGGACCCTAAATAGCAGCACCCAAACTCATAGGAACATAAAAAACCCCTCCAGAAGTCAGGCAGAGACACTACCAGGTACATCAGAATCACCATAGCAAAAAAGCCATTGAGCTTGTTTAGAAGCTCTTGCACTTCATGGGGTTGAGGGATGGAGGGTAAGATTAAGGACCAGAAAGAATATGTACTTTAGATCCAAATAGATTCCCCTGTATCTTCCCTGAGGAGGCACCCATTTGTCCAAATGTATTTATCCACATTACCTACTTTTGCAGTACAATTAAACAATAAAAGCTGCTATTTTAGAAAACATTTTATGAAGCTAAAATATGAAACTAGAAGGTTTTCCAGATATGCATGTTCCCAGTTTGAAAACACATGCCACATGTATGCAAGTATTTACTTGTTTACATATCAGCAAATATGTCTCCACCCCCACACTCCCAAAATAAGAAATAGAAGAGTAAAATAGTAAAATGATTAGCACTCACATAGCTCTTTTTGTCTGCAAATCTCAAGGACCTTTAAATATTATGTGAGCACAGTTACTCCCTGTGTTCTGAATAGTGGGAGGAAATTAAGGTGCGCATGGAAGAAATCAGTCACAGGTACCTGAGGTTTAAATTGGAGGAAAGGAAGAAATCTCCCAATGTATAGGTGTGTCCCATCCTCAAACTTTCTATATACTATAGAGACTTTCAACTATAAAAAGGATAAAGCTTTACTATGAATATATACCTGTTAAATAAGTGAATGTTGTTCAACAGGACAGGAAAGAATAGCAGTTTGCTAATAAGTAATGTAAATAGATTTTTTTAAAGGCAATTACAACAAACATTACTCATAGAAATTCAGATATTAGCACAAAACTTTGAAGGTTGGTATAGCAGCAATTAATAAGGTCTTTAGTTTTAGGATCATCTACTAAGGTGAGGGTTTTTTCCTACAGGGAGGGAAACCATTCTAAGTTTTTGATTTAGCTCTGAATTCATGCTCACGTAAAAGTCATAGAGAACCTAGTCTAAAGAAGAAAACACAATTGTTAACATACAATCCTAACATTTCCTAAAACAAAACTTACTTCTTATGCTCTAAGCAAGTGAAAAAACCTAAGCCAGCCAAACTCTATTCCACTGTGTCAGACTTTTCCTCTTAAAACATTAAGGGCGTTTTCAGTGTTAAGATAAAAGTTGTTATCATTATACCCATCTGAGAAGTCAGCATTCACCAAGCATACAAAATGGGATCTAACCTGCAAAACTCTCGCAGCTGTAGTTTCATCTAATAAAACATCACAAAACACTGTGCTTGTTGCTCCAACTGCTGCTTCTCTCAAGGTCAGCCAGTTATTATGACAGCCTGTTGAGTGATACATGTGTAGAAGGGATCTCTGGAAGCCTCCAGCACAACCTGCTGAGTGCAGGGTTAACTTCACAATCAGATCAGGTTGCTCAGTCCCTTGTCCAGCTGATTACTAAAGATCCCCAAGCGATTCTGCTGGCTGCCTGGGTTGCTGATGCAGTTTTTGTCATCCTCACCAGGAGACCCTTTCCCTCAGTTTCATTGTAGGCATCAGTCTGGTCTGGCTTCTACCCCACCTTCAACTGCAACTGCTCTCATTAAAGGCTCAATAACTTCCCTTCTGGCAAACCTCTGAACCTAATCCATCTTCACTGTGTGATCTTTTGGCTGCCTTGGACACAAATGAGCTTTCAGCACTTCCTTGCCATCTTGCCCACACAGAGTTTCTGTGACTCCAGCTGGACTCATTTCTCTAAACGCTTCCACAGTGAACTCTGAGTTAGAAACTTATTGTCCATGTCGGCTCCATCCATAGCACCCCACAGTTCTTTAGGTCTTGTCTTTATCCATTCACTCTGTGTTTCTACTCACAGACACTCAAAGCCAGCCATCATCTCTAGACTGATGACTTAAGTCTACTCCAATCACCATAACCACAAAAACAAATCTTGCCATTTGTCAGCAACCTGCCATCATCCCCACCTCCATGAGACCAGAAGAGAACTCAGTCTTTTATCCCTCTGCCCTTGGCTTCATCCTTAAGATTCTAATACCTCAGCTCTTAAATCTGGGATAACAAAATCATACCGCTTGTCACTCAGCCTGTCATACTCAGGCACATTTTCTACCTGAGCCTTTCTACATTGAAGTCTCACAAATTCTTCTTCATAGCACCTCCAAGAAAATAAAAAAAAAATAATAAAATTAAAAAGCCCTGCAAAACAAACAAACAAAACCCCAGTACAAATAAACAAACAAACAAAACCCACACACAAATAAACCAAACATATCCTTCTGTCCATCCAAATACCTAAATCCTTTTACAAGTTCTCACTTTCAAAAGTATTTTTTTATCATTCCCACATTATCTATCTCACCCATCTAAGTCTCTTAACTGGATGCACTCTCATGACTGCATTAAGGCTATGTAATTCCTCTTAGGTACTTTTACAGCATACTCTTACCCTCTCATGCACTGTTATTACACTGACAAAACATCACACTAAAAATGTACCCAAATTAAATCACATTATGTCATAATATGGCTTGTGTATTGAGTAGGTAAGAAATGTGAATTCATGAAACTGAGAATTCCAGTTTAAGGATTTTGTTGTGCTTGCTTTTTTTTTTTTTTAAGTGGCAGATGAAAGTAATTGCTACATGTTAAGTCAAGTGAGCAATGCTTGAAAACTGGTATAGGGTATCTAGGAGAGAAAGAACCACCTCAGCTAAAAGGTGAAGTGTGTCAGCGTAACATTGCTGTACTTGAATTTTGACACATTCACACATTGGAATAACAATATATTGTGTGCCCAGCTCTGGAAAATTCAATATTCTATAACCCTGGGTATAATTAATATTTGCTGGTTTTTTTAATGAAGCCAATTAAATATTATAAGAAGCAGGACCATATCTTTATAGAAAGCTAGAGTGAAAATAAACACTGTTGACTTATTTATTCTACGTATGTTACCAGCAGTTTTTAATTTCATGCACACTGAACTATTGTTGTAGATTGCATTGTACTCAAATGCAATCATTTCCTTTTAGCTTTCTGGCAATGAGTTATATATATTACATATGCCTCAGACTATGTCTTGCAAGTTGTGAAATGGATGCCAGATCTGTGTACATTTGACCTTTTTCATGGGTATCTAGTGTTCTGGAGGTGAATAAGAGAGACCCACCACAAGCTAAACATTAGGGTTCTTATTCTACATCACACCGTAATGGGACAGTCCGACGAATAATACCACTGAGGCACAAAGATGGACTCAAGGAAATGATGTATGTAGATTAATTACCTCATGCTTGTATGTGCAAAACTATGTACCATTGCGCTACATAACTTTCAACAGATGCTGTGAAATCAACCCCCTGTCAAAATTAAAGGATTGGAACATTTCTACAGCCGTTTCTGTGCACGATGGAAGGTTAAAATACTTATCTTAAAGCAAATAAATTAATAGAATCCAGGTTAACAAAGGGATTAAAAAAACCCCAAACTGTTAAATAGGTTGCATTATGTTTATTCAAAACGAAAATTAAGAGTAAATACAAATAGAAACAGCTTTCAACTCCGTGTTAACACAACCAGGAAATTCTCCATATCTGTGGTGCAATTCTAAATTATTCCACCTACGGTACCCAGCAAGCAGATGCAAGATCTAGGTGATAACCATTTCTCATGCAACTCCATTGACACTGGTAGAATGACAGAGAGAAGTGAGGCTCATTTAACTTTTTTAAAATTCTGAGCACATATGATGTCTGTTCACTGCTTCAGACACATTGTCACGATTACCAACCAATGCTATCATTGCGTGCTTGAGGCTGAGGAGGACACAACGAAAAACCTTAGTTTACTGACGTTCTCCTACACTGCTACCCACTGTCCCCTCATGAGTGGGGAAAGTGGTTGTTGCCATATGTCCTCCATGCAAAAGGGCATAAATTCTCCTGAAAGGGATGATTGTGGAAAACTGCCCTCGTGGTAGCTCTGGTCAGTGCTTTTAACTGTAGTATCAGAGCTCAAAGGGAAAGATGATCCTTCTAAGCTGACAAGTCTGAGAATATTTATGGCTCTTGTAAATCAACACCAACTCTGTATACTCTGCATGGAACCCAACCAGTGACCAGCATGGATGATGAAGCACTGGCCAAATAAGCTCATGGTGATGCACTGCCCTTAGTAAATGGGCACTAGCTCTAATCACCAGTTTACAACTCCAAATAAGACTTGAGAGAACTGCTCCATGGGCAGTACAGCATAACTAGCCTAATCATAAGCAACAATAGAAGCAGATGACTGCACCAAGACCTGTGACCAAAAAAAGACACGGTGCACTCCTGATTCATTGCAGGGTGGGGCTGTGAGAGAGGAAGAAATTGGCACAGGAATTTGTAACTGGAGTTTGAAAAGAAAACACACACCATCAGGCAGAGAGAAAAATCCATAAGTCGTTCTCTGAGATAGGAAGTTTGACACTATCATAATTTTCCAGAACAAGCAACTGCTATGGGAAAAGCTATGCTCCTGTTTGAGTATGGAGGAGGAGAAATCTCAAAGAAGTTAAGATCTTTCTTGTGGCAGAAAAATTTAGGTGCTAAAATTAGTTTCATATCTTAAGAACAGTCAAGAGGAAAATGGCCATGAGAACTGAGAATGTAGGTCACACACCAGTTACTGAGACCTGCGGTCTAAACTCATAGCTAAGTTTCCCATGGCATACTATGAGCTCCAGTGCATTTACGCCAGGCTACAAAATCTCCAAGCATTATAAACACATATGAAAGAAGCATGCATGGGAGACCAAAGCAGTTTGAGACAAATGTCATGGCCTCAGCCTCTGTGCTAAGACAGTCATTTTAAACAGAGAATAAAAAAGAAAATTAGCAGCATTAAATCTGTTGAGAACAGAGATTACTGAAAAACAAACACCAAAGTCTTCTTACATGATAATTTTGATTTTCACATAAACAGATTTTTTTTGTTTCTTGAGCCTGTAATGCACACTGCAGAAACTTTCAGGAAAACACCACACACTTGGACATGGTAACACAAAATCTTCTGAAGACGCTGAAAAAGTATGTTCATTATTTGAATCTTTCTTTTAAGATTACAAAAAAAAAAAAAAAAGCCACAATATGTATAAATTCAGAAATTAAGTAAAAGGCCAGGAGGTCATACAAAGGTCATGTGAACTTTCATTTTTTAGATTTATGTTTCAGACTCCTATATGGGGCAAGAGAGATTGGGCGGGTTGCTCAGGGTAGGAAGCTGGAGTAATGGGACGTAGATATAAGAAAAAACATTGGATCATCTAGTCTCGTCCTTGGCAACAGAGGGTTGTCCTCCAAACACACTGTTGACAATTTTGCTTCTCATTTTAAATGTCTGAAATACAGAAAGCTCTCAATCCCTGTTCTTTAAAAGATGCACTGTCATGAAATTATACTTTCCTATTCACTCAGTAATTCCTTCTCTATACAGTTCTTCCTGATAGGATTGTTACTCTACTGAAAGATTTCTAGATACTAGGCTAAGACTGGAAAAGAACCCTAAGGCACTAATTTTGGTCACAGACACAGACCCAGCTGAGAACCGTAGCACATAAAACCCTAAGATGAGAGTCCGAGTGGGCTCCAGCAAGGTCTGCTGCTTAAGGATGATTCCAAAAGGAGAACTACCTACCCTTCTTCTGCAGCAAGTCTCAACTGCACACCCCTTGGGACAAAAACCCGACACGATGCCCCTGCAAGGCACAGTTTCAAGGAATTTAGAAGACTGAGCAGGCAGAGAGACTTAACCAGTCCCCTCACCCTCACACGGAAATGTGTGTGTTGGGGAGCACAGCTGGTAAAAGCTGGAGCTCATACAGACATACTGACAACAGAAAGCTACAGCACTAAAGGCTTTTGAACCACTAGTTGATCATTGACAATGTTAATTTTCGAGCAGGAAAAAAAGCCCTAAACTAAGAGTTGTGATGGGGTCAAGTTACGGAAAGGGGAGAGGGGAAGTATTTTGCCACAGTTTTATTCGCTTCCAAAACAGGAAATTAAAAGTGCCAAAGGGACAATAACACTGAAAATACCCAGACAGCTAACTGATTTATGTCTGCCAAATTTGGCCTAGCATCAGTTACCTTCTCACAGACTCTACTTTTGCCAAGAGTGTTGGAGAATAATGGAAACTCACTGAATCCAGAACACGGTTGTTTTCAAATGCGTTTATCTCCTTGACGAGATATACCTTACACTGGTCTGGCTCTCATTCTCTGCCCAAGATACTCCTAGCAGCTTCAGTTGAGACAGCATCAGATTATGGCACTGAAAAAGAAAGTCACTGAATCTGCACTTCAGAAAATGCCTTATTTCTTCCTTACCAGTACCTTTAAAGTTACATATTTTGCTTCAAATTAGGAGAGCTGATTAACACCCCACAATTTGAACAAAGCTCTTCACTTTTAAAACCAGTCAGAGCCTTGTCTCTTACACTCTGCTGGGAATTTCCTTAGCCTCAGCACTTTGATTTACAGTATCTTCAAGTCGCTGGGGAAAGACACATGCTTCACAGACATTATCAGGGTATAGGTAACAAAACAGTGTTTTTCTTGAACTATCCTTCCATTTCAGTCAATCATAATTCTTACCATCTCACTTGGACTTCCTTACATGCTATGCTAGCCTCCTTCCACCCAACAACCTGGGAAAAAAACCTGAACAAGACCAGATGAGCCTGTGGAAAAGGAAATAAAACCTAACAGAAATGGAGACTATGTACCCTCCTCTTCCTTCAGTTTGATTTGTATGTTAAGACTTTTAGACTTATCAGAAAATTCTTAGCTCTATAAACTTCATTCCGATGTATAAATTTATGACCACTAAGATGACTTTTAGGAATGTTCAGATCCTACTATTTGCATTTAAGTCATCAGGAAATTGGGACATCGCTTATTCAAATGTTTAGACAAGATTTCAGATGTTTCTCATTTGAAAATTTTATCTTGCATCCAACTGGGGAACTAAGAAGCAAGACACACTCCCTGAAATCCAAAAATTCTCCTTTCTTTTTCAATAGTCTTGCCAGCTAAACTCTGGATGTCTTTGCATTCTGTCAGACAGGGGAATGAGTCAGCCTGTCCCTAACTGGCCTTCTAAAAAGGAAATAAGAGAAGTTTGATGACATATTTGGATAAACACACTCATTGGATAAAATTACTTTACTTTTTATATCTCTAAGTTTGCTATAAACCTTCAAAATCCTTATAGACTAGATTTATGCATAGGAAATAAAAACTATAGATTATAATAAGCAAATCCACTATATTATTAAACTCAAAGGACCTTGTAAACATGCTCTTCAAAGCTTCGCCATTGTAATACAGCACCACATCTCTAAATCCATGTTATTTCATCCCCATTTCTATTGAAATATCAACCGTATATAGATCATCTTTGGGTCAGAACCCAGTTTTCTCATGGTCTCTGAACATAATGTAACAGCCAACACTGTAGCTCTGATGGAAGGAGCAATGAATAAACCCAGAGTCTGTACAGTTGGATTCTCCTGAAAAGGCAGTGGAGACTGCTGTTATCCTCTGTACGCGCTTTAGGTCTCCCTCAGTGCAGTATCTGGCCTAGAAATAAAAGATGATTGAAACATACAGTCCTGAACCTCCAGAAGGGCACAAATCCTGAGCTGATTTAGCTTCCTAAGCCCTCAGTTTAGCAAGGGGTAAGGAGGTTTAAAACACCGTGACTCCTTGCAACAGTGAACATCCAACAGCATGATGTGTAACTCAGTAGAGTTTTCTTATAGGAATGTACCTTACAGATTCAAGATCCTGACCTCTATGAATTCTCATCTTCTGTAACTCTGTATTAACTTCAGGTGCAAAGAAAGAGATGGTGTCATTTCAATGCAAAGAAGGGCAGGCAGGCATTCCAAACAGGGTTTTTACTAGCTTCGTAAAATAAAACATTTATCTTACACGAATTATATAGCAAGCTGTTTTCCATACATGCTTATATGCATTATCAAATTTTAAGATTAATCTGATCTAAATTTCTTGTATGTAACCAATCTTAAATTAATTTAGTATTATTTCAGATTTCACTGCCAGCATTTCATTAAAGTGTGTAGTTGAATGATTACATATGCAAAGATCCGAGTCTCAAAGCAGTATACACAGTCTTGGCCTTGAGTATTTTGATTGCTAGATGCAAAGACAGTTGGTTTTATAATACCCATGAGGCATCCAGAGCATTTCTTGGAGAAAACTGAGAAGGAGCCGTTCATGATAAAAATAACAACATATAAAAGGAATTTGCAAAGTGCCTGGAGACAAAATTAGCTTTTTAGCCACCTGACTGCAAGACTGTCTCCATAGCTACATCTTTGAAATGGTCCTAGTACCAATGTGCAGGTTCAGGCAGTAAAGTTGCATTTCCATAAGTAGTTAAGAAAATGATGCAGGAAGAAAGGGTTCAATTTTATTAGACTTTTGGAATAGGATGCACAAACTTCACCTAAAATAAAATAAAAACAGGCTGCTGGCATTTAAGTTTAAAATGAAGACTGTTTAAACTTCGCAGAGAGTTTGTAGGTGCAAAGGCATGCACACTTCAGGATGACACATCAATCTGAGATGCAACCAGTAAAACTCTGTATTCTTGGAAATAGAGCATTAAAGCAGTTAATGAAGTTTGACAGGAAATAGCAAAGCTCTGTCTAACCAAACAGCATTTCAGCCCAAGCAGTTTGAAAAAAAAAAACAGATACGGGAAAAAACAAGGGTGTAAGGGCTCCTATATAAACGCAAGTCCAAGAACTCAACATAAAAATTTGACTGCCCAGTTTTAAATGCAGACAGATGGAATGTCTTTCTCCAAGTGTCTGGGAAGAAAACATTCAGAGGGATATGATTATACTATTGATAAAGTATTTAAATCAGAATGAGAGTAATAATTATAGTGATATAGGACCAGAAAGCAGAAAAGTGGAGCCAGTGAAATAAGATAAAATTATAGAATCATAGAATACCAGGTCGGAAGGGTCAAGCTCCTTTAATACTTAACAAAACAACTCTTCCTTCACTGATGGTGGGTCTGTCTGCATCAATCTGGATTTTTATTCCCATGGCTTGGTACTTAACAGCACTGGTAAAGACAGAGGTGAAGAAGGTGCTGAGGACCTCTGCCTTTTCATCATTGTTGGTGACTAGTTCACCTCTCCTGTTTAATAGTGGGCCAGTATTCTCCCTCTGTTTCTGCTTGTTGTTAACTTACCTGAAGAACCCTTTCTTTAAGTTTCTGACAACTCTGGCCAATTTCAGTTCAAGCTGAGCTTTTCCTATCCTAACTGCATCTCTGCATGCCCTGGCAATGCCTTTGTAATTTTCGACAGCTAATGTTCCACTCTTCCATCTCTGGTATTTTTTTCCCTTTTGGTTCTGAGCAGCAGCTCACAGTTAAGTCAAGGCAGTCTCTTGCTCCACCTACTTCCCTTGCCTTTACAGGGGATGAACTGGTTTTGTGTATCTAGGAGAGTGTTCTGGAAAAATTCCCAGCACTCACTAGCTCCTTTATCCTCCATGGAAGCTTCCCACAGTATCTCTTCAAGCTGAGCCCTGAGCAAGCTGGAGTTTGCTCTTCTAAAGTTTAAAACCTTTGTCTCAGAACTAACCTGCAGTGTGCTCAGCAGTATCCCCAACTCCACAATATTGTGATCACTGCAGCAAGGCTATCACCAACCGAGATATTACGGACACATGCATTTAACTCTGTAAAAGCATTTCCAGACTTCCCATGAATTGAAGCTCATATATGAAGAGATAATAAATAAATGCTAGACTACTGACCATCAGTCCAAAATAATGACACTTACCACATAGTGATGAGAGGTAGAAAGGGAAGAAATAAGGGGAAACATCACACTAGAGAATAACAGAGAATAGCTATTTAAATACTCAAACTTTTTGTAAAGCGCCTAATCATAAACTTCAAGAGTAGGAACAAGTTACAGTTTTTGCTCCTACTAGAGCCACGAACTGGTCCACGCTGTGAACACTGAAAAGCCAGAAGTGAGTTCTCATATTCAACCTGTTTGAGGTAAGAGGGAAGAAAACAAAAAACAACTATCATATCTAGCTCTAAGGGGGATAAACACAAAACATCAATTGAAACTTAATTACATAGATCATCTAAAAGAGTAAATCCCTTGAAGGCACCACAGAAACAATTTAACAATACTGACAAAGCAGATTGTATGTAAATGTGTACCAGCAAATCAAAAGCAACTAAAATACTCTCTGTAGAGCCAACTAAGCAATTTAATAACAGATTGAAATAAATTAAGTATAAAGACAAACTTAAAGGGAACATATGTGTAAACAAAGATAACATAAAAGAAACAGAAACACCAGTATGTTAAAATCCACCCACCAAAAGTGGAAAGCCTGCATCCTACTCAAAGTGGAGAACATGGAATTGCTCTGGACATCTTTTCTCCTCTGAACACTGAGGAAGCATAAAATTAATTAGGTTCATTTGCCACAAGATAAGTTCCTTTTCATTTGTATTTTTCCCTGACAGCATCAGCTTCCACTGTTTGGGAAGTCAAGGACGTTTTCACATTAGACTCTCTTCATGAAGAAAGTCTGTGAAGCCATCTGAAGCTGACCTGGTAGCAGAAAATGCTTTAGATCAGATTTGTACAACACAAAGCAACAAGCTTACTAGCACCTGACCAGGACTAAATGGTATTTCAATGTTCTAAAAGAACTTGAATGAGAAACTGATGAATTAGGCAGAGGGTAATTCCTCCCTTAAAAAAAACCCCAAAACACTGAAATAGAAGGCAGCACTGGTTTTTAACAGGAGATTCTAGGAATAACTCAAGGAGAACTCAAGAACAATTCATTTGATTCACCAACTAATTAGAAGAAGCTATAGTAAAGAAGAGTAGTAAACTGGCAGACATCAGGCAAACACAAAATACTCCAGTCACTTGAGCAGAAAGAAGAATTATGTGCCAAGTCTGCTCTTCTTCCCCATCTGTCCTTAAATTGAGCAATACTTAGCCCTTCTATCCTCCTGTTAATCCTGGTATCTGCACTGAAGCAAGACTAACAGAGCTCACAGCAGTTCATTTACCCCTTTCCCAGCATAAGTATGTTCTTCGTGCACTTTGATGTGCATAAAAACAAAACTCAAGGGTCTGACTAGTTACTTAGAATTGTTTGAAATAGATGGATACAAAGACCAGTTTTTCACGAAGTTTCCAATAGCTGTGAACCTATCCATCATCATGTGATTTTCTCATCCCTCAGATAATTTCAAATTAAATGCAAGAAGAGGCAAAACCCTCTAAATTATTAAATGTTTACAGGGTTCTTGAAAGTGGCTATCTTTTAGTGGCCAGGATATTAAGCAAGAGTCTGGTTTGACACCAGTAAAAGCACACTGCAGAAAAACTGTGTCCTAACAGGGAGGAAAGCCTAGTTACTTGCACATTATTGGACACTAAAAAAATCCAGCCATGAAACAAATTTCCATAATTTCTTTTGTTTCACTATACAAGCAACTTTTTTTCCACAGCAAATAATGCCGTTTTTACAAACCTCACAGAAAAAGCTACCCATCCTTACTGCACCCAAATGAGGAAGTAAGATCAGAAGAATCTGGATAGTTAGAATACATCACAACCTTTTTCCTTCTTTTATTCCAAAAAATCAAAGACTCAGATTATAGGAACTCATGCTTAAGTCTCCTGAAGTATCTATAATGAAATATTTAGTCAAATTTTAAAGAAATAAAGACTAGCATGTGGGGTCATAGTTTCACAAGAGCCCAGGCCTGCAGCCTTCACCCTTCTAAAGAACTGCAGCCAGACCTCCCAATGCATTCAGGCATGCAGCAGTTCATAATTATGAGGAGAGGAATGAAAATGCTGAGCTCACTGGAACAGTTAGGCTTTTAAAAAATTTCCCCAAAGAAGCAGAGCTCTCCTACCTCCAAGAAGAGAGGGAGAGGCTGTTTGTTTTTAAAAGAAAAATACTAAAAGTATGTTCAATTACGCTTATCTTTAAAAAAGCTGAAGAGAACAGTCCTCATCAGTTGAATCCACAAAAAAAAAAAAGCAGTAAGGCAAAATGTACATCATGAATGTTTAAGACACTGAAATTTCTTCAAGAACTAGGACACTGGAGTACTTGGATCCCAATACAAGATGACACTGAGATCAAGAATTCAGAAAAAACCATCCTGAACCATTGGAACACCATTCCATTTTCTCACAGCATCCAGACCTCTACCTTAACTCTTTAAGAAAATTCTCCTCGTTTTGTTTGTTCAGCTGTTCTAATTACAGTGGGAAAAGGGAAAAGCTGATGATTTGCTGTGTAACACTGAAGAAGTCATTACATTTCCTTATTTAACACAAATACCTCACTTTCCTCAAGTGTAAAATGAGACGACGACACAACACATAGGTCATTACTGGTGCCAAGTCTTACTCACTGTCATCGCATTTAGGACAAATACATAAGACAAAAGAGTACATACAACTATGCACTACAATTCATAAAGTATATACTAAGCAGACATTCCTATAGGTTTCTTTTTCAAATAATTTTACTCTATTTGATCCATTTGCCCTCAAATATTTCAAGTCCTTAGTATAAAAATTATTCAATTTCCTTCTCAGTTCTTGTCATGAGGTCTATAGAGAGCACCTATTTTTGCAGTCATTATGGCAAAACACATTTTTTTGGTTGCAGCCCCAAAGGAATCCTAACCTTCGCTTTCTCTTCATATGTTTCTGTTTCTCCATTCTTCTATGAAGTATCCAGACCATCTTATAATAGGTACATTGCCTCACCTTTTAGTAAGCTTATTCAACATGGAGCAAGTTTTGCCCCGCTACCACTCATGTTCCCCTCTCTGCTTTCAACTGTATCTATAAATTACATTCTCAAACAAAAAGTAAACTTTACTCCATGTTTGGCATTAGAGGTGTGATTCTAAAGTAAGTGACTGTTTGGATGCCTCCGTTGTAAGGTAGGCAGCTAAGCTCCCAGAGCTGTCCATGGAAATGTACTCACGACAGCTCCCCTCAAGTGACTGAAGGTAGATGTCTTCATACGGACTAAAATCCCACTCCAAAAGTGGTAACTTGTAGATAACTCAGCTAGAATCACTACTCCTTTTTGTAACCTCTCTTTGAATAGGCAATTTGAAAGATAAATCTTGACTGGGCTGTTTATTACATTTATAACACATTTGCAGCACAGTTTCTTGAACTTCTTGTGCTAGTATTGATCACTGACTCTTACCCAGCTTAAGCATTTCACATGGACTGCATCTGCACATGCAGATTTCTTACCATTCTACACAATCAGACTCCACATTTCAGTTCTTAAGGAGGAATAAACACCCTTTTGGTAGAAAATTCATCCAGCAAATGGGAAAAAAAAAAAAAAGCAGCAAAACACAAAGTCCCACAAATACCTGGAAGTTACAGATTTTATAGAAGCAAGTTTGAAGCAAGTGAACGTGCTGAGCAGATATGCAATGTATGGTGCAGTTGTGTTAATTCTCACAAGGATATATTTGGTAGTGAAAAGATTAGGAAATTGGCACTAAATGCACATGGTCAAAAAAAAAAAAAAAAGTGAGAAAGGAAAGTAAGTTCCTAGATTACTGATGTCTTTTCTCATTCAAGTTTGTGTATCTCTATTTATCGCCAAAGGAAAGGAAAAACATGTAATGATATTTGCGTTGAAAGAGAGGAAAAAAACCCCAAGCAATCACTACTTGATTTCTAACTGTTTGGCTAAGTTTGGAGTTACAAAATGTGTTTACATTAAGAACTTGAGCTTTGTTTGAATGCTTACTTTATAAAAACTCTGAGTTGACAAGCTAGCAGAATAAACTGTGTATTATCATTGTCAGTGTAAATTACAGGTTTTGTTTGCCATAGCCCTCTGCCATAAGAAGCTGGCAAAGGGCCAAATGAAAGTGAGTAATTTAAAACACTCAATCAGTTACATGCTGACATATTTTGTTTAGTGTTTAATAAGCTCTCCAGGGATGGAGAAATTACTAAGCCACATTGTCTTGACATAAGCTATAACGGTCCTCTCTTGTCACCACGTTTTTGGGAATTTGACATTAATGCATTAGATGAGCTTAGGTCTGTAAATATACATACACATGCAAAAATACAGTCATATTTTTGCACTTAGCTATATTGAGATACATTTTAATTGAAATTTTTGTGCATCTGATGTTCTTTATTGCATTCCATCTTGAATTGAAATGACCATTTTCAGTAAAATTTCTATAAATGTTCATACCATCACTTATCCATCTACTCTCTCTGCAGGATTTGTTGTTTTATATATAAAGAAGGGACACGATCTCATAATACACAATCTTAAAAATACACAATGAATAGAGAGGTAGGGCTGTTTGGGAGCTGTTCTTTATTTCACATTACAGAGAAAGAGAACCTCTACTAACAAAAACAGGGTAACTTCAAACCAAAAAGTGTATTAAAACATTCTGTGTTTCTATCAGGTTATTACACTAACTTTTACCAGAAGTGTCTGAGCCCAAGAATTTAGGCAGTTCTGCTGACAGAATTTAGGAAATTCAGAGGCACTGAATTTGTTAACAGTTGTTTCTGAGGATTCAGTGGCAAGCAGGAAAAAGAAGAGAAAATTATTATTTTGAGATCAAATGTATCTCTCTTCTTTGAAAACAAAATCAGACATTATCAGAGAAAAAATTATTCTGCCCCTGTTTACTCCTACACTTTTGTTAGGCACCCTATGTCAGTCATTGTCAAGGGTCCTGACAGAAAAAGTGTCCTAGCATAGCAGTACATAGGTTCTGATTTCAACACATATATTATTTTTAAGTATATTTAGACTAGATATATGGGAATATTTTTTTTACTATGAGGGTAGTGAAACACTGAAACAGGCTGTTCAGAGAGGTAGTAGAATCCCCATCCATGGAAATATTCAAGGTCAGGTTGGATGGTGCTCTGAGCAACCTGATCTAGTGAAAGATGTCCCTGATCACTGCAGAGGGGTTGGACTAGATGACCTTCCAACCCAAACCATTCTATGATTTCTTACTGCACATGTCCTTATCCTTCAAGATATGCCCTTCAGGATTCTTCCACAATAAAGGTGTACATACATATGTCGCACAGGCAACATTCAATTCTCTGAAACACCACCTGCTCAGATGCAGCCCTAGGAGTATCCCAGCCACTAGCTCAACAGAGAGCATGACTGGCCTTGTGGCCAGTCAACTACAACTTCTGTTCATAGTCTGGAATACAAGTCAGAGCCACCAAATCTACGCTGTAGCCTCTAGCCAGCCCTTCATAAACATTATCAATAACTTCCCTCTCCTGGGAAGGAGACTATTATGTAGTGCCTTACCTAAGTTGGGATCTTTCTTAGACATCTGCGTAAGGACTAAAGGGAGACTTTATCTGTATACATGTACATGAACGCACACACACTTTCATGTAGCCAGCTTACATGCTACTGATAGCATCATATCAGCAAGCTGTAAAGAGTACTGAACCCAGTTAGGATATTTGCTAACACATGATGAAAGGTACTTCCTAGGTATCCAATAACTTCTAAATAACTATAAATGCCTTTGAGCAACATCTAGGAGAAAGCACATTGTGAAAAGGAGTCAGGAAGGCTTAAGAGCAGAATAAAGAAACAAATTAAAAACAGAACAGCAGAAGAAAACATTCCACTAAATTTGAGCAGAAGTGCCTAGCCTTTCTCTCACAGCAGGCCAACAAAATCTTTTATAAGGCTGTTTAAGGTCCAAACCTCAGTCTCTCCGTAACATCCCATGAAAGGTCAGGCAACTATATCACATGAGCAAAATGTTGTTTTTACAGCCCTGTAACACACATGTTCTCCAACCTGAAAGACACGTTCATTTCACGGAGGAGGACAGCAGAGAAGGGGCTACAGGACAGAAGGACAATTCCTAAAGCTCACACAGGACTCCTTGCCTTAAGAAATGATATTAAAAAAAAAAATAAAAAAATCTGTTGTTCTGGCAGGCCATGCCCAACCTTGATGGTCATAGACTGACTTCTCTTGATTTGAAATGGGGTTTTGAAGAAAGAAATAGAGAAGAAATATTTATCAACCCAAAGACTCAAGTTATCCTTAACTGCACAAACTTGGGATGAGGTCTGGCACAGGGTTCCTTACAAACCGTGCTGTATGAAACACATATCCTGCAAGCTCATAGTTTGTCTGTTGTTCTTAAAAACTGTACTGGCAATACAACCCCTGGGAGGAAAAAACAACTGAAGCTGTGACAGTGAACTTATTAATCTGAATACATTCTGATAACAGCTTTGGTACCTGCACTATCTGCTGCTTATCCGTCTCATACAGAATACAAGAAAGTTGGACCTGTTGTTTCTGATCAAAAACATAATTCAGGAACCTGTTACGTGATTTTGCTATTTTTCTTCTTTTCCAATCAAACTAGATTAGATTTGGCTAAGCTTTATGCTTACAGATTGTCTTCTATTTGGCAGTGTCAACAAAAACCACAAAGGATTACACATAGCAAAGGTTATACTATACTCCTCACCACTGTCTTTTTTTGTGCTGTGACACTTGGTACTGCTGCAGGTTTCTGAAGTGAATAAAACATGGCACAGCTTGAAACGTTTACACTTTGGGCTGTTTGATAAACAAGAGTTTTTACTGCAAGCACAACAAATAAAATAAAAATTCATCTCCAAGTATATCCATCAAATAAAAGCTGCAACCTCAATAAAATGAGCTGCACAGAGCAATGTGCTGCATTTCTCTCTTAAAAATAAAAAAAGTAGATTTCACACCTCCTTTTCATTTTCTTTAGTAACACTCTGAATACAGCCAGAAAATCTTTATCTGCAATCAGCAAAAAAACCCAAACCAAACAAACAAATAAAACCCCACAAAAAAAAACAACCTAGGAAATGTTAAAGTGAATTTTACTAAACTTAGTTGAAGCGATGTTTTTATGTTTGACTACCAAGTCACTATGAAATTGCAATGGCTGTTGCTATTGCCATTGACCTAAATACAAATAAACAATTATGAAAAAATAAAAAAAAAATAAACAAATTGGAATGTTTTTGGATTTCTGGAAGGAGAAGGAAGAAAAGGAAAAGGAATTTGCAATGCCTGCTTCCCAGGGGAGAGGCAGGTGTAGTATTCCTGACCTGGTGACCATAATCTCAAAAGGTGAGTTTAGGTTTCAATTACCATCATCAATTTACATTGTTTAAATACTTAATTCATTAGTCTACATGTAAGTTATTTTTATACACTAATTTCTCCACACTAATTAGGTAATTTCCTAGGAATTTACATCTTTTATAAACATAGAAACATTCTGCTTAAAAGGAAATGGTATACAATAGCATGAAAAGACATTCTAGACTTAAAAAACCTAATATTTACATAGGTTCTCTTCTCTATTCATGTTGCATCCTCCCCTTAGAATATTTACAAACTTCAAATTATCATTTGCAATAAAACCCCAAAAGCATTACATTTGTTGGCTCTCTAGTTTATCCAGAGATCTCTTCAGAGCGTACAATTCTTAATCACATCGAGGCAAAACTTCAGCCTAAAAAAGAAACTACAACAGCAGCAGCAATATGGGCAGGATGAGGAAGTAAACAAAAAACGTGATCCCCAAGACACAGAGAAGAAACGTATTGCAGTAAGGCACACCAACATAGCCTATATTAAATCCGCCCCCCCGCCAAAATAACTCCAGTGACACGAGACAAAAGGACTTCAAGATTTCAAAATTTTGAAGATTTTGAAGTCTACCCTTTCAAAAGTCTCAGCTGAGAGAACATCCCATCTCCTCAGCATCGGAAAAAGCAGGCTTAACCCAAACATGACTGTGATATCCAAACTAAAGCCAATTCATGACTCCTCAAAACAGCTCATACCATCTGCTGTATAACAACACAGGTAGGACACACATAAGGCAGGTCAGCACTGACTGATCTCACCACTGCATTGTTGGTAGTCTTCTTCATGGTATGACAGATCTTTAGACATCTTCCTCTGTCCTGAAGAAAGATGCATCAAATGAACTAAGAACAGGGTTTTGATAAAGAAGGTAGGGAGAGATGCATAAAGAGATTGCTGCATTTCAAATTCTGGGCGGCAAATTTAATGGGATTTCAGGTCAGCAGGTCTGTACGTGAAGGAGAGAAGCTACACTTCTGATCAACACCCCACAGTTCTAGTGCTGAGAAGTCAAAGGTAGACCAGGATTGAAAAGGGCTTCTCCCAATGCCCTGATGGCAAACCAGACAAATACAAGCTAAATACCAGAAGAATATACTGATTTCGTCGGCACCACTAATTGAGTCTACAAATAATCAGTCTGTTGAAAACTGCCCATCAGATAGGTCTTAATTCAGAGCATGGAAAGCAAGTCCCTCTTCCACCCTGCATGTCCCCCCCCCAAACCAGCTCTTGCAGTAAATACTCAAACCAGCTCCTGAATTAGTTCTAAGTAGCACACTTGGCCAAAACTTTCTCCAAAACTACGTATTCACAAATTTGAACATAAGCATCACTCCACTGATACTTAAGCAGATTACCTGTCTGAATTCTCTACAAAGCAGGCAGAAATTGAGCGTGTTTTCAGAAGTCAGAGCTACACACCTGTATGAAGCTTTTTTCAAAGCTCCAAAGGTATGTTAAGAGGTCAATAGCTCATAAAAGAAGACTGCTTTTATGCAGGATGACAGTCAGCCATGGCACACAGACATGCTGCAATCCCATTGCTTAAGAAGGCTGTATAAACCATTTGGAGTTTCTCACACAACAAAAATGTCACATCTTGTGACTACAGTTTCATGGTGGTGGAATACAGTGACATAAGAGACATGCACTGACTCTCTTCTGTCCCCTGACAGTGGATATTAGTTGATATGTTTTAGCCAAGATACTGAAGCAAAAAGCTCTACCTCAAAGAGGACAAGTCCTCACAGCATATTTTGGCTAGTGTGATGGTCAATTTAAGGAAAAACTCAAATCAGCTGATGGGTTTGTAATACGAAATGTAGTTATCTCCCTTAGTGGTTACTCAAACTCAAAGTTGAATGGAACAGCAGATGGACTAAATTCCTTTAAATGCACTCTACAAAACAGATTCATAATTAGGAGGCAGGGCCCCAAAACAAGGATAAAAGTCCTTTCTCTTCTGACCTGCATCTCTCTAGTCCACATGTAATTAGTTACAGACTTCTGTGCACATGAAAGTGATTCCGCCGAAGTCAACTACTGACAAAAAAAACCAACTATGGAAGAACTGAATGCATTTACACTTAAGTAAAATGAGACATACAGAAGCTACCAAATAGAGTGTATTCAATAATTTTCCTGTCTCCTCTTTCCTCTGAAACTAGTACTTCATCAATTTTTGTTCTTTACAAATAAAAAGGGGAAAAAACCCCCAAACACCCAAAACAACAAACAAAAAAAACCCCCACAGGTCATGCCCCCATATATAAAGGAAGAAAAAAACCCCTCCTAACTCCACAGATTTCTACAAATTCCATGCTTTATCCTGCATTTTTTGCTAACATGGGTGACAACAAAAATAAATAAGTTTCTTTTCAAAGCATTTTTTTTTCATTCCTTTCACTGACAGTATTTGTGATGTCATTTACTCTGGTAAAGAAACTAGCTCAGATTTCTCAAGTTTTCAGGGCATTAGTTGTTAAAACAGAGTACTAATTCTGAAGGGTTTGTGGTTGTTTAAAGACCCTAGAGATGGCTTTCAATCTATTCCTAGAAGTTTAACACTGCATACTTTCTGAATTCAAGTAGGATCGGTAAAGCATCTGTCCTTCTCCCCAAAATAAGCTACATTTGCTGGCGTAATGCAATGAACTCTCACAGGTCTTACCATCTTAAAATTAAATCACTAGACCATAAAATCCAAGAAACATAAGATGTCATAGTCAGTTCTCCAGAGGCCCCACCACTATTCAGAAAAGAGACCATACTTCTGAAGGAAAACATGGCGTGAGATGTTCTCCCAGGTTTTGATCAATTATTTTTCAACAGAAAGAAAACAGACTGCTTCACTCCTAGACATCTTCTGAGAACGTATTCTCTGGATTGAAGAGTTTTCAGTTGCAGGCCAAATTAAGTTCCTAAACATGCATTTTGCATGTCAAGAGAAGCCCTACAGAACCAGGTTTGATTTTGACCTTCCCAAAAACATTCTCACCTGAAAGTTACTACTTAAGGCACAAAATTAACTGAGGAAACAGGAAAAGCTACCCATGTTTTCTCCACATCACATACAGTTTGAAAGACTGCATTTTGCATACAATTGTGTACAGATGTGTGCATGGGATAAAAATGCTTCTTTGACTAAAGTCAGCAGGTTGCCTCAGCACGTACTTCACACTGGAAACACTATTTTGGATGATGCCTGTTTACAGGACAACTATTCTTTTCACTAAGCAGTAAATCTTAAGTTGCATTAAGCCGTAAACATTCTTGCTAACTTGACATGGTAAAAAAAATCCACAGAACAGAATGTTAAAACACAAGAGGTTTTCAATTTTTCCTCTTCTAAAATGAGAATAAGAACGAAGGCAGGTTTGTGTTTTTGCATCCAGATTTTCCTCTGTTCCTTGGCAGAGTTGCTCTGAACCCCGCACATCACCTTGCACTCCCTCAAAGAGCTCTCTGGACAGACATCATGAAGGAACTACGAGATGCGGGCTACATATAGAAAATCTGAATAAATGGAGCATACATTTTTGTGTTTAAATAAATCAGTCCCTCAGAAGTTAAGTGTACCAATTATGTGGCTAACGTTAGGGCAACAAATTTTCCCTTGCCTTCCTATTGCCATATGCCTGTCATTTTTTTTTCCTACAGTTTCCACTCACTGGTTCAAACATATGTTGCCACTTATGTGCCAAGAAAGGAATCTCTGAATTACCCCCTTCATGTATGATGAAATGGCAGACTGAATGGAGCCAGAGAGAGCACCATTAGCAGTTATTCACACTTCTGTTTTCTCTTAACTTCCTCTTCTCCGAAGTTTATTCCTCTTATGCAAGGGGACGTAGAACTATAAAGCCACTCATGACTCATGCTGCAAAATATATAGCTGCAGCCATGTACCAAAGAAGCAATTTCTTATATTTTTTTTTAAAGGCCACCTTAAATAAACTTTTTCTCCTTTCAGTTTCCAGATGGAGGATTCTTTTATGAATTGCTTACCCAAGCATCAACACTGGTGATCCAACATTCTTTTCTTGTAAACTCACTGCTCAGTTTACCAGTGGTTTGCAGCCTCTCTCCCTGAAACTCCTGCTTCCCAGGGTCAGCTTGGGTGCACACACTAGCAGAGTTCCAGAGCAGCGGACCTCAAAAAACTTCTACAGTAATACACACACTCTTCTTTTTCTCTTCAAAAGAAGAGCATAAAAAGATAAAGTCATGCACATAATTATTCAAAGAGGAGGGGAAAAAAAAAAATAAATCCATAAAAGATGAATGGAGGGAAAACCCATGATACGCAAACAACCAAAAAGCTAGTCAGTTTGATCACTTAAATTCCCACAATGCCAAGGCATCATGCTCCTGAGGGTGGGTTCTTCCAGCACCCTGAAAATCCATCTGAGGAACAGCCCCTGAGGATACAACACCTTCAGGACTCTACTAACTCCACAGAATAAAGGCTATCCATCAAAACAGATGCAAGCAGCTACCTTTCAACCATGCTAATATTAAACAGGAGTAACAGGAAGTTAATCCATCAAGAAATACTTTTTAAACTGGTTAAAAAGAACCAAACATTCGAGAAGGAGTCACACAATGACAAACACGGTGCAAAAGTAGATGTCTTGCATAGTTTCAAGAGAAGTTAGAAAACCAAAAATAATTCATGAAATAAAAAGTGTCCCTAAACTAAGATGAATGCAAATAAAACTAATGCCTTCACTATTTTCTTCTCTGATGCTCTTGCACTGATTATCAGCATCAAAATTGCCATGTGGTAACACTAGATTATTCCCCCCCACCCCTTTTTACTTGGTTGTTGTTGTTGATCGGTTGGTTTCATGGTTTCTTTTGTTTTGGTATTGTCTTTTTCTTTAGGGGTTGTGTGTGTTTGTTTTTTCTTTGCTTGTTTTTTACTGTGAGGAGATATAGACAGAAAAAAAAAAAACCAAACCACAAAAACCCTTATATTTGATGCCAGAAAATTAAATGAAATTGTGTCATCCCAGGCTAAAGAATTACCTTTTGCCCACATTTAAATGCTCAAGAGCATAATGAGCCCAATAAAGATGCGCAGTCTCAAATCTCATACTTTTTTTACCTTTTGTAAGGATGTTGTTAATTACTTTAAGACGTGATCATATTAAGAATGGAAACTAACGAAAACATTTTACTTTTGCGCTGTGTTTTGTTTTTGGGTGACCCTTTCTGGAGATGTTTTATGAATAATTTTTATCTGTTTTGTAAACATAACCGTCAACTCAGCGTTTTGAGTTTGTTACTTCCAAGGTGTCCTATGAAACCAACTGCAATTCATGCAGAGTAATGCTTTTCCTTAATTCTAAGAATAGTGAACTCAAAGTGAATTGATGTTATGTTATTCTTATCGCTCTTCAATGCCATAGATTTCTACCCTTACTGATATCAACCTCATCTTTTCTGGAAATTAATAAGCAATTATCTTATTTCTTGACAAGCAGAAACAGCAGTGAAAATTAGAGAAATCCTCTACCACTGTTATCATTAAAAAAAACAAAACAGGCCCCCACAAAACACTTACATTTAGTTTTCTATTCTAACTTTGTCCAAAAAGCATGTAAAGAAAAGGAACAGGCAGCAGGGTAAAGCAGCAAATATCATGTCACAAAAAGTTTCAAGTGACCCACTGTTAGTAAGGGGATGCAAAAGTTTTTTGGTCCTTTGCAGAAAAAGGAATATTCAGGCTTCAGTCAAGAGAAGTCAAAAGGCAGGAAAGCTACATGGCCAGCTCCACTGCCAAAAGAGAGAAAACTCACAGGATGATATTTTTCTACCAAAATTCCAGAGGTGGGGAATCAATCTTGTTTTCCTAAACACACATCAGTAACATGTGTATCTAGGTCTCCAAACTAGTAATGCTTTGTCCCAGTGTCTGCTCCACAACTGTAGTAAAGATCACTGGGACATTGAAAAGGAAAGATGCCTACATGAATGACTGTCAGGGAGAAAATGTCACACGTGCACTCCTCAAACTTTTCTAAACAGAACTGCTGAAAGAAAAGAAAGGTGGTAGGATGCTAAACATCACCTATTGCCCATCCAATGGCTAAGAGATAGAACTTGCAGTCATTTTATTTAATCAAAAATATTAATATTAACTATATTAATTAAGCCTACTGAGTATTCATCCGTGCTCTGTCCTGTGAATGAATGAATGAAAAAAAAAAAGTCTAAGAACTACACTGTCTGCTGTGAAAAGGTAAAAATACAGCAAAGTTTTAAATAAGTCTTTGCAGTGCTCGCCTTCCTTTCCACTTGAGGATTTTCAGTATTAGACACACATATGTCCCAGTTGTCCTTGAAGTATCAGGATTAATATTTCAAGGCCAACACTTTCAAAATCAGTATCTTGTTTCAAGATTTTATGGGAGCACTGACCATCTGGAATTGATTTGGAAAAGAACTGAGGGATTCTGTGAAATGACCAAATCAAATTCACTATTTCTGAGGATAGGCACATTAACAAAAAGGTTGCCAACAAGTTCCCACTCTTCAGCAAACATATCTCAAAAGCAAGGTCAATATGGATGAATGACTCATACTGATGCTTAATTTAGCCTGGGAGCAGGGCAAGTGGGAAGGGAGGAGCAAAATCCATGGCCTTGGGTTCATTCCATTTTTTTCACTAAAAAACCTCTTCTGGTCTAAAGGTACACATACCCAAAGGCTGACTAGCAGTTTTAATTTGAAAGTTTGGTGCAATTTTAACCTGAAGCCATGCATAAAAACTATGTTAGGACAACACAGGAAATAATCTGTAGATAATCATAACATAAAGCTCAGACTTTTAAATTATTTTTATTCTGTTTGGTCTTTTTTTTAATGTGGTCTCATTACCCACAGACTATGATCTTACCTATTTAATTTATTTACGATGAGGTTTATGAAGCTTAGGTTCATTAAAATTAGACTGAGATCACACAAAATACCATGACAATCAATAAAAAGACCAATCCTTGGTATCAGTTTCATACAGCTTGAGAACTATAAACTCAGTATCATACCTTTCACAAAAAAAGGTCTTACTGAAAACCGGATCAGTTCTGAACAGGGATGATTCAAGTTGCCAGAGACGTAACAATAATTTTTCACATACAGTCCTTAACAAGTGAGTAACTCTAAAAAGTGTTTTAATTAGCTTAGAAAGACAAATTTAATATTCAATAGGAAAAAAAGAAAATATTTCTTTCTAGTATTTTAAAGTGAATCATTTTCCAATAAACTAAAACCACAGACTGTGTGGAAATTGGTCTGCCTGCTTTGAATTCATTAACAACAGGAATTACACCACACAAAATTTCAACAAATCAGTCTATAAACACATCTGTAAAATTCTTCTGGTTCTTTTTGTTTGTTTCAATACACGTATATTTACAGAAAGAAGATGAACTCTTAAACATCTTATTCTCTTCAGCTACACACTTTCCAAGTGAATCCCATCCCCAGTCTATTATTCCACTTCACAGTTTTTTACAGTATGATTAGGAAATGGTTAATTTTGCAAAATTATGTCTTCCATATGCAACTAGCACTCAGCATCCCGCCCTAAGGGTACAATCAACCAATAAAGACTTTGTTGTGATTATGTAATGCATATATTCGATGTCCCACTTGAGAGCTCTTTTGGATGTAAAGACAACTATAGCACAGCGACTTTGCAAATAAGATGAGGTAATGCTACTTTGGAAGTACCAAAACATCTGAGCATGCCCACTGTGAACCACACAATTCAAAAACCTGGGTACATTTCAGCCGGAACCATTCAATTACTAAAGAACTGTCTCTCTCTTTCTGGTTTGTCTGCTCTGTAGCTCTTACAAACCTTCTGATACCAAAAACAGAACCACAATTTTCTTCAAAACTAGTCACACAAAACCCACCCAGAACAACTTGCTTTTAACTTTAAAGTTAACAGGTTCGCAAAAAATGGAATCAAAACCCTCTCCCAACTTGCATTTAAGACTAAGAATATGAAAAACATTTTCTAGATAACTTTAAGTAATGCATATGCCCAAAAGGTAGCAGGCAAAAGAACACATGCAGGATTTGTGCAATCCTTAAAAGAGAAGTCATATATAGAAATCCACCTTGTATCAACACATCTGTAGCTGAAGAGTTTTGAAGATGTTTACCTAGGGATTTATGCTCAAATGCTGCAAATGAAACACATACCAAGTATATTCATTTTTCAGCAATGTAGAAACACTAATTGCCTGTGGATGTCATAAGACCATGCATATACAGCTTTACAAGGACTGTCACTTTGTGTGGCTTTATAGATATAGAGCAGCTTTCTTATTTCAGGTCAATGAAGAATTATATTTTTGTTGTTGTTGTTAAGAGAAAAAATAGTTTTCTGAAAGTAAAACATTCAAATATTCACCAGAAGAATCACACAACAAAAGAATAAAATTCTGTTATCAGCTCAGTAAAATCACTCTCGCTGACAAGGTTACTATGAATAGGGAGAAAGACAGAACAATGTCAGGGTCAGAAGAATGAAGACAGACAAGCAAATCAAGCCCAAAGCTCTACTGGAAAAAAAAGCAAACATTTTTCTTCATTGCAAAGGAAGTGGCTGTTTTCACTATCCTCAGTGCCATACAACTGACAGCAATAAATTTGCCCTACTTAAAAGAAAAGATTCCCAAGATAATTCCATGCAGAATTGCATGACATGGCCATTTTCCTTTCTAAAATCAGATTAATGCCAAAGTGAAAAGTCTGTATTTGAGACTGTGTGGACTACTTCCTGATTCTGGACCTCTTCTCTTTCCCATCGAACTCCCTCAGGGAACAAAAGTGCAATCATAAGCCTCCCTGCATTCCAGTACAAATGCTAAAAATGCCTCTTAATCACTCCTCCCCAGACAGTCCATCGGACATTGGCATATTCACATGATCCTCCCTCTACCTTCCAGTAATACACTCGTGCATTTTCTTCTTTCAACATGACAAAAGCAAGCTGGAACATCACCTGACAAATAATAGCCTCTTCTATTGCTTTTGGTTCCTGGATGCACGTAAAAATCAAAGATGAGCACAAAAAAGACTTGTTAATATATGGTAATGTAGGTAAAGAAAAAAGAAAAACAGAACCAAAAACTTCACAGTGTGATTTGGTCTACTGGTTCCCCTGCAGCTGTGAAAAGAAACAAATTATTATACTTGCAGAAGGATCCACAAACATAATTTCTCATCTTCCTTTTTTTATTACTTAAGATACTAATGCTATTCCCTGAAGACTGTAGGAATTCACTACCAAAAATGGGCAGCTTTCCTGCTTTTGAGAAATACCTAAAATAGAAAAGATGCTTCCAGGAAAGCATTTTCTGCAATACTGAAGCATAAGCAGTGTGTCAAAGTTTGGTTAAACAACGCAAATTCTGTGACATCAATACATGTGGAACACATACTGGTACATAATTTACAGTTAAGGTACCAAAACAGTCCTCAGTCACTTCTGAACAGTAACTAGCTGAAATAAGTCAAAATCATTTGGAATCATTGTCCATAGAAGCTCAGAAGTATTCACAGCTCCTCTACATACATTTGCAAATTTTTCAGAGCAATTCTCAAGAAATCTGAAAGCATTTCAGAATTCACTCTCACTCAAGCCCTGCTCTTTCTGAGCTAAGTCACCAATAATGGTTTCCACAAGCCTCTGAGCTATGAGTGTTTCTGCTCCAAGGATCCCTATCCCCATCAGAACTGCTCCAGGAACTCTACCCAGCCATCACCCTGACCACCGAACAAACTATACATAGCAACATCTTTTGGGAATGCCTTGCACTGATTTAGATATACACAGATAGCTACAAGTTAAGGCTCCACTTACATTCCCAACATCAAAGGCAATTTACAACTCTCAAAGTGTTTATTCTTGTCAAGGTCTGTATAACTTTGTGTAATTTAGACACACCTCAGGCTTCTAGCAAAATAACTCTTCCCATTTTGGCAGAGTTGGATCCATGTATAGTTCTCTTTGCTCAGCACTACTCCTCCTTGAAGAGGACTGATTTGTTTTATGTGAGAAGACTCTTTGCTCATCTACTATGGGGATTCTGGAATAAAAACAAATAAAACCAGAAAAATAGAGTAAAACAAAAAGGCGTCAAAGAACAAAACAAAACCAAACCAACTTCACGCGTCCCAAAACACAGACATCTTAGAGTGGGAAAAGTCAGCTTGAATCAAATTCTAAGAGGTCATGCACAACTGGGTCTTGTTTAAGCAGCACAACATACCTTAGGAATTCAGAAAATACTTATTATATTGCAGCTTCTAGTTCTAGGCCTCTGTTTATCATATATGGGATTCAGAGACTTCTTTATGAATCTCTTGAAAACCTGAAGCAAATAATGCGTTGTCATTTTCCACAAAAAGGCTGCAAGCAGTATCAGAAGTAGCCAATAACTGGAATTGCTTTTCTCCCTCTGCCCTTGCTACTGTCTAAGAGTTTTGCACAAGTATTTATCTATACATACAGTTATGTATACAAAGATTAACAAATTTACCACAAGAGTACTAAAGTCTATGACATTTTGCTACACTATCCATGCTAGGAAAAAAGAGCTGTATTAAAAAGATATGCAAGAGAACAACTTTAAACTATATGTCCATTTAAGAAATCAGCTTACTTTTTTCTTGAGTAATAACAGAGTCTGCTTTAAGATAAGTTATTCAAAATTATCAAATACACTGTATTTTGTAGCAAAAGAAGTCACTTCACTTTAGATTTCTCTTATATGAAATTGAATCACTACAAGGAAGAATGCAATCCCCCTCTACATTTAATCAATTCTACACAGTTCATCATGATTACAGACTTTATGCACACTTTTTTTAATAGACTATAATGTACTTTCATTTAATTAATATTAATCTTCATATTATGGGTTTCTGAGTTCAGTGGCCAGAGCAAATAGAAGTCAGTAATGATGCCCTGTCAGAATGCTTTCAACTGTTACCAGGGGGAAATGACATCCTTAAAACTAAAAATAGGTAACTGAACAAAACAGATAAAAAAAGAAGTATGCACTAAGTAAAAAAACCAAACCAAAACAAAAAAAACCAAACCAAACCAAAAACAAAAGAACAAACACAAAATCAAGTAGACCATAGAGCACAGGGGAAGGTTGCCAGAAAGACTGTTTCAAGAGCACAGGATTTTAGGGACTAAACCAGAATTTTTGTTTCTACTTTAGGTGCTGGAAGAGGATTTCCTTAAAATTACTTCTTTGTGATTGAACATGATTTTCAAGCATGAAGCAACCTGTAGGTTATTCAAGCATTTAGTTCACCTCCTGAAAGACTTTTTTAGTAATAGTCCATCCTGTTGAAGTAACATGCAGATACATGAGATCAATAAAAGATAATGACACAACTTGAGCATTTCTGAGTTCAATGTAACAGTTCTTAATGCTGACATGTCTCATGCAGGCTGCCATAAAAAAAGCCACATTAATACCCTTTTGTATTTATTCCCCTTCTTCACTCAAGGGTTCTGTGAAATTTTTTGTTGCAGACTCTGGAGCTACAGAGTGTCTGAGTCTGCTAAATACATTTCCCCAAACCCAAGAGACTTCTTGAACAGTACCTGCTGTGAGCAAGACTAACACAAAGAACTACATGTGACTACACACTAGGAGATCAAGAAATTCGGTAAATACTTTTCCAGACTAGAGAATTGAACCACGCAACTAAGTCACATTTCTGAACTATGAATCTATCAGATAGCTCAGCAATTCTGAATCCCAAAGGAATCAAAGTTTTACAAGTTACATTACATCCATAGGAATACACAGTCTAAAACAGTCTGTATAGGATATATTTGTCACCACATTATTTCAATACAGATTCCTTGAGCAGGTATTGAAATCTTTAAGAGCTTCAATTCCTGAGCTTTTAAACAAGGAATAGTGTACAGGTGCTGAAATTATAGAGAATAAGGAAAGCCTTTAAAAATGTATTTTTTATCAGGAATCTTGGGGGGAATGGGATTATTAAGCCAGGAAAAATGTCTCTTATTATATAGGTTTTGCAAGCACTGCCAGCACCTAGGGACCCAAAGAAGGTGCCTGTCTGCCCAAGAGCATGTTTGTATTTTACTTAGCTATTGCAGGCAGCTGAAAATATTTTGTCTCCTTGCGATGTTTGCCTTCCTTAGCATCCATAGCAATTCTTTTACCTTACCACCTTTCAGCTGAGCTCTCTAACAGCCATATTTTCCTACAGTAGGAGGCAAGAAAAGCCCACTCAAGACAATTATGGCAATGATATGTAAGAGTTATGATACATTTTGATCCTGGATTCTCTCAACCACTAAAAAGTAAACTTTGTGCTCCTTCATATATAATAATCAATGGCACCAAAAAGCCTTCTTACAGTTCCTAAGCTGCATTTAAGTTCGCATTCACCCGTGTGCCTCACAAGCTTGTGCTCTTGAAGCAGACCATGGCCTCAAGTGACTCCTGTAAAACCTGCAACCTGTAAGAAACACAGTAAATGCCAAATCCCTTCTACCTCTGTGCTGGGCTTTGCACTCCAAGGCACTGGTGGGACAGCATCACCCAGCAACAACTGAAAAAACAATAGATGTGAAGGGAAAAGCCATAGGGAAGAGATGGTCAGTGGTACAGAGGAACTGAAGGAACTTGCACTAACCTGATCTACTACTTCATCTACATCAAAGCTTTGAAAGGAGCATCCTCCACTGACACCATGTTCAGTTCTTTTCTATGCAAAAAGTTGAGTCAACTTCACTCAAACCTCTGTGTTTTATTATTCAAACAAGAATTAAATTGCTCAGAAAGAGTTTTTGTTCAAAGTGATCAAATAACTGAATTCACATCTTAGGTTAACACATACAAAAGATCCGAGACAGGGATTCATCTGGAGTCAGACTTTAAGCTTGAAATGTCTGTTACACCATTTCCCTGAAGTTCTACAAGAATCATCTTGCTTTGACTGAATTTCAAAGGAGATGGGTGAAGAAAAGCAGGCAACTAATTGCAGAGTGTCACATATTTTTTCTGAGGTCTCATGACTAAAGACAGACATTTGAAACACATTCTACTTCCAAGCATGCTCACAGACAGAGAACTTAGAGATACCTCACCACAACAGTCTTCACATGATTACAACTCACTTGAGCTATTGCATTAATACTGAAATGGCTGTCATGCTTCCATAAACAGTCTGACTAGATAGGCATACTTGTGACGGGAGGGATAATGAGAAAAGTCTCAGTGCAGAACACCACAAACAAAACAAATCTCCAAGCCTAAATGGCTTCTTAAAATACACTATTGTGCAGAGCTTTCATAGACTAAAGAACGTTATCTCATTTCATTATGGAGAAAAGATTACTTGGCTATATATGATTTATATAGACTAGGGGAAGGCATACACACTAAATTCTACTGATATTTGTTCATGGTAAGCTCTAGTGGACAAAAATATGTCTTTTTTTTTTTTTTCATAAAAAGTTATCTTGGTGCCACATACAAGAGGAAACGACTTTCCAGTTCTCCTTAGGAGAGAAGTCATTAGTAGTTAAGAGATGTGGTCATCAACTTCTCAAGGCGGCGCCCAATGAAAAGAAATCTAATTATCCCTATTATTTGGCTAGGAATTTTATTTATATCTGCCAAAATAGGAAGAATAATGGAATCTGCAAACAATAGGAGAGTTTGGGAAAATATTTCTTCCTGCTGCCAAAAAAATTAAAAACACACAGTAATGAAGATATGAATCTCTTTCCGTCCATGGTCCACCATAAAAGACACATAAATCTGAAGAATGTTACCTTTAGAACTTTCCTCTGCTTCTCCCCCTTGTCTTCCACATGCAATTTATCAGTTGTCAGTACATTTCAGACTGTCACTTAGCCATAATAGCCTCCATATTTCTCTTCGTAAAATTCAGAAATTAACTATGCATTAGGATATAAAACACTAAAACACACTTTACTGATGAAACCTAAAAGAGCATCAATCGCAATGCTGGAAGTAATAAACACAGATTGGATTGAAAATTTTTGAAGGATGCTATCAATCAAAGAAATAATTAAGAGTAAGCCTTCTTCCACTGACAATGTCAAAACTCCCACAGACTTCATGTGGCTAAAGGTACACTGAAGAAAAATCCTTGAAGTCACATGAGTTATTAAAACATTAAACATCAGATCCCATTTATGCAAGTAATTAAAAATCAACTTGTCAATCTGGCATGTGTCTCAGTTCTCCAGTATCACTCGGAAAGTTTAAGTAGACCACCTCCAAAAAAGCAAATGGTTTTAAGTCATGATAAAATGCTAATGAAAGCTTTGACAGTATTTGTACTTCTGTAGTTGCTATTTTTGGAATATGAAAGTAACCTAAAGATTTAGACCTCATGGAGACTTTCAAAAGCCCAAGCTTCAACCATATCTACAAGAAGAAAATGTGACCAAAAGCCTGACTCAGCCAAGCCTTTTAATGTATCATTACAATCAGGCTTATGCTGAAGTCCTTTCCTTTTTCAATAAAAATACACAGGGCTATGTTTTAAGTGCTTTGTTGAACTGAGGCCCAAGTTCTAATTTCCTTTATTTATCTTAAATACGAAATGGCTAAAAGAAAGGGTCAAATGCTGCAATAGATAGGTTATGGGTTTAAGGACACTGGAACTGCTGCTAGGAATTGTCATGGGAATAAAAAGGAAAGAGTAGTCATTTAATGATTGAAGTAATGGAATTCACAGTTTAAGATAAAAGTCTAACCAACAGCCTCAAAATCTTTTAGATTATTTGTCCTATCTTTTCCCTTCATACAACAATCTTCTATCTTTCCAGCTTCTTTTTTTTTTTTCCAAGTAAAATCCTGGGTGAACGTGGGCACAAATAACAATACAAATGATAAGCAAAGAGAACTGGAGGAAAGCCACTGCAAGCAGGCTGCAGGGAGCAGCCCCGCATTGTCAGATGATGCATCAAATGAGCCAATAAGGCTTTAATTTGATCTCTAATTTCTACAAACTGACAGTTTCTTTTGCTGTCACAATACTTGCAAATGCACCAATTCTGAACAACTATGACTAATAACTAAAGAAACCAAATTCATTTTGAGGGAGCAGTGGAGAATGAGACAGACATATCTGCCTGCATAAAGGCTTTTTTCCTCCTCTTTTGGTGAAGTTCACCAGTGCCAGGATACCACCTACAGATACTGAGAAACACTGTAAAAAAAGCACTAAAGGAAAGCTTCTCAGCAACTCCATTTGTTGCCTCGGAGCAAAAATAAGGTTTTCATGTTATAGTAACCCAAAACCTGCAAATTTAAATGATACAGTTGCTTAACAGAGCTTGGAATAGTACTGTTCTCTGTCCTTTCTTAAGTTGTGACAATACAAGAGCAGGAAGTCAGGTCATTATACACTCAGCTGATGCACTTCGATAACGCTGTTTTGCAGAAGGTCACAGATGTGCACTTTTGTATCGCAGAGGAGAATTAATTAAGAAACTGCGTGCAAACACAGACTTATAAACAGCAGAATTTGCACTCTCCATTCCCTGTTCTAGCCTGCCCCCAAACTGCCAATAAACTTATCACCAGCACTGTCTGAGCTGTGGTCCTAGCAACTCCAGAACAGAACTGGACTATAAGGATGAGCCTTTGATCACCAGCTTTTGAAAAGTCCTTTTCAGGGGGTATATAAGTAAAGGGGAAGGTGCAGGTAAAAAAAAAAAGAAAAAAGGGAAAAAAACATAGGAAAGGAAAGAAAAAAAATTAACCAAGTAAAACACAGAAGCAGAAGTTCTCTCTCTAACCATTTGTGTGTTGCACATGCACATATATGTAAAAAACCCCGCATGCACGTTTAACTCCTAGCTACCTTTCACAGATCTACTTGCCCAGCTCTCCCTGCAAATCTTAGCTGGATACACCATCCTCCACAGCCCGCTCTAAGACACTGCACCTGCAGTTGTCCTGTCTTTTTAAAAGAGTCCCAGCAGAAAGGATGAGTCAACTCATGTTGACTGAAGACTAAGTCAACTTCATGTTCCCCATACCAAGGTCACCCGAATGAGCTTATATGTAATTCAGATGATCCACACTGGCACAGTATTTTTGACAAAAACTACACAAAATGTCAGTCCCCAAAAGCATTAGCCAAGTAACAGAACAGTCCAATTTTAGCTAAAAGACAGGTTGTTTTGGTTCTTTGTTGGGTTGGTTTTTTGTGGTTTTTTGGTTTTGTTTGTTTGGTTTTTGGGTGGGGTTTTTTTATTTAATTAATAAATCTTCTTAGGATGGGAAATAAAATATTATCCTGGTCTGTCCCCTGGTATATTCAAGTAAGATATTTCATTATTTCCAAAACCATTTTGGAAGGGTCAGTATAGCGGTATTGCACTGTTAAATAGATTTGGAAGTTTTCTGATCTGGACTTCCTCAGAATCTTAAAAGGGGGACACAGCAGGACCATCCACACACAGAAGCATCATGCTTCTGAGAAAGTCTTCAGCCAGTCACAGTGCAAAGGTTTGGCTGGAATTTTCCAACTAAGGAGTAAGTATCTTTTTCAGGCTATTCTCACAGTAAATACGTGCAGGTAGCTTTTTAATGAAATGCAAACATTTTAATTGCCATTTGTCTTCATTCCTGCAGAAAACACCCCCAAAATAAGTAACTTGCTTCATGTTAGCATTATGTTTTAAGTATGGTAAAACACACAAAAAGCAGGCAGTAAGGCAGCTTAAGCCACACTGAATTCTGTCTGAAGACTAAAATTAAAATGCTGCAAATAAATGTACTGTGGATGCACCTACTTGAACATAGCTGCACAAAGTAGTGTAGAACACCTTTCGATGGTCTAATTTACCTGTCAACACAGAAGGAGTTTATTCCATTAACTCCCGTTAACCCATAGTGGAATTTAAACAATGAGTTTTGTGCCTATTTCAGGTATTTCTTCCTTGTGTTCTCAGTGTTTTTCTTCAGAGTGTACACTGAAGGACAGGGAATACAAGAGATACATTTTAAGTCCTTCAATCTAAACCCTATTTTTTGGCTTCCTGCCTTTTTCCTAAATATTAAAACAAGCGACTCATTTCTTTAAGATCTTCTTTCTAAAAATAGTTGGCTGGACTGCTTAATTGTGTTAGCTGAAACACAAACATATGAAAAGGAAAGGGTTTTGTAGGAAAAACACTGAAGAGAAAAAAATTAAAAAAAATAAAATAAAATCAGATTTCATCTGGCCTTCCCATCATCACTTAAGAGAATTGTTTTGTAGTTACATCATCAGGAAATAAAATACTGTCCTCTAAGGACCCTGACTCTTTACAGAAGGAAAAAAAAAAAAAAAAAAAGGGAAGGCTCGAAGTTCATATCACCCTCAGAGTTCAGCTACATTCACATTTTCTGTCATACAAAAAAAAAAAAAAAGAAAGAAAGAAAGAAAAAGCTCCTTTAGAACAACTAATTAAAGATGATCTGGAGTTTAATTTTTCCCTTCTCAAATTCTAGGCTGTGAAACTGAGTGGAAAACATTACAACTAATCAGCTAACAACTTCTAATGACTTTATTATCAATAATAGAAAGGAACTGCCCTAACCCAAACCTTCCGCACATTCTTCTTGGCCATGAACTAGTAGACAAATGAAATATTTCACACAGTCCTGAGCGTCAGCTGGAGCCAGAACACATTAATAAGCTTTCCAAGTTCTGGCTATCACTAAAGTACACCAGTCAGACACGACGAGTCTGCACAACACAGAGTGCCTTATATGGCAAGGCAATGACGTAATGCTCCATAGGCTTGGGGCATGCAAAGAGCCTATCTCTCATTGTTTAGTGGGACTGCTGGAATGCTCACATCTCTGATGCTACAGCTGAACGCCTCACACCATGGAGCAATAGCTGACCCAGGATTTCTATAGTCCAGGAGCACAAGGTAAGGGAGAGGGTGGGAAGCAAACTTCTGGCAAGCACTGGCGCTTTTTGCATTTTCCTACTGAGATACTTTTTTTAACAAGTCACTTTCCAAAAGAGGGGTGAGGACTGAGAAACAATGAAATACCCCAAAACAGCACCAAGAGATCTAGATGTCTAGTTACTCGGAAGCAGGATAACCATTTCAAGCGCTTAAAACTGTATTTTAAACAATTCCTACAGAGCCAACAGATGAGAATTAATTTAATATTAAAGAAGGAGGTAGTTATGAATTACACACACTTTCCAAAAGGTTGGGTAAAATTATGAATGCATTTAAAGCTGTGGAAAGAGTCCAACAGTATTGTAATGCATTAGGTAGAGCTACTGCCTCTCTTTATGCCGCATTTATATGCATATGCTATACATTAGTAGACATGTATGCACATATGTCTCTAAGCATTTACTATACTTTTGAACAACTTACTGTAGTTTACAGAGGGATGTATAAATTGCCAAACATTACTTTGCAATAAGATTATGTTATGTCTGTAAGAAACAATTGTAACTAGTTCATTACTAACAAACTTTTCAACTCCTACACACTGCTTCCCTCTTCTGTGTCTTGTGTGCAAGTGTCAAAATCACAAGAGGACAGAACTGTCAGATTTTGACGAAAAAGCTTTAAATCCTAGTCACCAAACAAACCATAGGGCTTTCAAAATCAGAAAACCCACTGGTCTCTCCTCAAGGCTTGTTCTGCAAGATGCTGAACATTATTGCATTTATTAACTGAGAAAAACAGAGAATGGAAAACAGTTCTGATGAGGCACTAAGTACCTTGAAAGATTAGATCTTAGTCTGTTTATAATTCACATCTGCATAGTATACAAAATTACACTGTCCTCTCGGTTGATTAAGGGCCAAACCCTGTTAAATCCCTGTTTATAGGAACAACTGCAATTAAGTCAATTGTACTGTCCTACTTGCAAATTCAGACTACTAAGCACTGTTCTCCAAAGCGTAATTTAAAATATCAGAAAAGTTAGACTCCTTAAGACCTTTAAACTCAAATACTTTTTTAAAGTAAAACATGTTTTTGTTGTATGTTTTCATTTTCCTTAATGCAAAATTAAATCAGCATCAGATGGTAAGATACCAGAAAGGAATTCTTCCCTACATTTGATATTTTAAATCCTGCAAAATCTTTGTTCAAGTATATTTTTAAGAAAAATCAAAGCTGATACAATAATATACATTGCTATACTATCAAGCATTCTTGGATTTAGAGATTGAGTTGAAAAAATAATGTGTGAACATTTCCTGAATTATTTTTTTTACTTAAAAAAAAAAAAAAGACAAAATATTACGTAGCTATTTTCCACACACTTCTAAAAATGTAAATATGTAGAGAGACATTTTATTTCAAAGATAATTCAGATATTTGTGTATTATTAACCCTGGCATTTAGATAAAGGTCACATCCATGTTTCCAAGATAATCTTTCTTGTAACAAGCAAAGTTTACACCTCTGTTGATGCCTTGAGTCTGTCTAGCTATAGAATCAGGGAAGTAAGCACTGTATGGTATATATAGAATAAAAAGAATCCTAGCAACCAGAACAAATGTAAGTTTATAGGAGAAAACCAGTACCGCAAATCAGTGTGCTAAGTCCCTTACAATGTTTTCTGCTTCCTCTTCTGTCATATCTGCAGACTTGCAACCTGTCCTAGTATTTTTAGATCTCTTTACTGATAAATGATTACTTGGTTTCCTACATATCCTATATATAGTAGATTTAGCACTTAATAAACACATTGTCAAGTTATAAAGTGGCAAAACTAGCTATGGTAGGAAAACGTGTTACAAACCAAAGTTAAGTAACAGACCTCAAAAAGTGTTTAGTAGAAAGGATAACCTGAAGTCTAAGGACTACAATATGATGAAGAAAAAATAATCACAGAAATGCTACACATGCAACAGATAGATATATATTTGATAAAGGCAGTAACTAGAAAAAAGTCTACCCATAGGTAAGACACTATCTCAGCTCCTCCAAATCCAGCAGAGTAGGAGGGTAACATTTCTCAGTAATTACTGCTTTAGCAATATCCAAAGTATCATCTGTACTGTGAATGCTGCTACCCCAATAGGAATCATAACATCTATCAAAAGCCTGAAGAACTCTATTTCCCATAGTCTGTCTTCCTTAGATTGAAAGGGAAAACGTTCTTCACTCAGTGCTTACAGGACTAATTTTGCTCTCATTTATACTGGTAAAAGTCCAAAACAATTAGACTGAGGTACAATGATTAAAATGTCTCACTGTTGTTTCCACTCCCAGCCCCAGTATTACACTCCTTTGTTTTATCAGATTTCTCTATACATATTGAGAATATATAATTTTAAGGAATTAAAATGTTAGCTTGCATCAGTTAACAGTAGAAGGAGACAGTAAAGGAAAATAATTATCACATAATTCAGTCTTCGACAACTGTATTTCTTCACTTGAGTTTTTATAGTAAGTTTTATAACATCCAATTTAAAAGGAAAGCATTTTAAGAACAAGTATATCCCCCAGAAATGAAAGTAAGCTTCCTATGAAACTACATTGACCTTTTGTTCCTTCCCTGTCACTTCCCTCCACTGACAAATGTCACGTAACTGCTGACAGCACAATTTTTAGAGTTTTAATCCAGAAGACCAAGGGATATAACTTACACCTTGGTTTTGGTTTGTTTTTTGTTGTTTTTTTAATTTTCCCCAAGTTATTGCTTGATTTTTCCTGAATAAAAGCACTTTCTTATTATCTACCTAATATTGTAATAAGTATCACAGTTGCTATTGTCACTGGATAAAAACCCAGCCTGGTTTTATTCCCAGTGAGCTTCCCCTCTGTGGCAGGTCTTAAAAACTTTGTACTTTTCTTCAGGAAAAATTTTTCACCAGGTGTACTTTGGCATGGGTAAGTGAGCAGCCACTGCTCCTCTGGACCTGCAAACAGCTTCTCTCAAATCCTGGGTGTGGTATTACCTGAATATAGATCATTAATGAAGCAATTAAAATATCTAAGTCAGAGAATCCTAAGGCGTTCACAAAGTAGGAAGACTTATCTTTAAAAAACATCCTATAAAATTTAGGTCTGACTCATTAATAGTTTACCTTAATATATCAACCTGTCATCAAGTCAATTTGAACTCAGAAACTATGCCTTACCAATAAAAATAAATATTTTTAATTGCTTAGGTTTGTTTTTCTCATACTGAATGGATTCTGCCATGGCATCATTGAGGTTTGTGTCGAGCTTTTTTGAAGTGGCTGAAAGCTTGGTTAGTTCAGCCATTCACTAAACTCTATTACTCAGCTCCAAGAGGGTAAGAGGCATTACTGAAAAGTTCTAAATATAGTGCTCAGTCTTGTGATTTAAGTGAAGTAATGGACATTTTGAGTCTTAGCACCTCTCAGTATGTTATGCTGATTTTGAGGTTTGCTGTGTTTTCTGCCAGTGAGACAAAAATCACTTTGATTGCATGTCCAGGGCACCATGTAGTTTCTGGAAATAACAGCACTCACGCTGCTGGACCAACGGAGCACAGTCAGGCACACATTGCTAACTTGTGTTCACAATATCAAGGAAAATATATTTGAAGATGCTCTGTGGCAGTCTGTAGCCTCTAGTTAAAATCAGTACAAAAACAACACCTCCCAGAGCACTGTCTCCTCACCAGAACAACAGAACTGAGGTGACAGTGAAGAGGTGCATGTTCATGCAATAAATGAATGCTAGCTAGCAAACACCCAGCAAGAGCATTCTATAACCCTCCTTTAATAACTAAATGGAAAGCTAGGACGTGAAAGGTCAAACCAACCCTGCTAGACAGCATTCCAACACAACTCAAAGTCTTATAACCTTGGCCACTCAAGTCAATAAATGCACAGACTTTTTGCCTGTTGCAGAAGTTACCCTTTCTGCTGTAGCTCATCGTGCATATCATGATGATGTAACACAACTGCTTAACTTCAGCCTCAAGCTGGGCCAGGGACCTACTGATGAGCACAAGAGAGTGAGCAGAACATAAGCCATTTTCCTTCACACTACATGTTCATAGAAGCTGAGCAACCAGAGCCCACAATCACCTAACTGCTCATGCTCAAGCTTCAACAAACCTTTACAGCCATACTTCAGGTAGGGTACACACAAAGCTCCAGTGAACATGACTGATAATGTGGGTAGAAAAAAATAAAAATACTTCTGACTAGAAAAACATTAATCTTGAAGACATTTCAGGGATGTGAAACAACGCATCAAGCTGATTTCATAGTCCTTTATGGGCTTCCAAAGGCCTGGGAAGGAACACAACAGCTACGCTTAAAAGAAATGATAGGTTAGAGTTCTTAATGATCTGTCTTAAATCTAGTATTCAAAGCAATTTCTTTCAAATTCATTGCAGAGACTGGATTTAAAACTTTGTCCTTGAGACATAAAGCTTATGGAATGTTTGTACAGCAACTACTGCAATGAGAGCAGCACAAGAAAAAAGTGGAAAGACTAAATACTTAAATGAAGCAGCATGTTGCTACCATCATGAAAAACAACTATACAAGATTGGATGTTTAAAAATGGAAAGGAATGCACTCATAAAACTCACATTTTAATTACATATTGGATTTCAGCACATGGACAAAACCATCTTATAGAAAGTATAAGATGACTGGATTCTGTCGAATTTTTTACTAGAATATTGATTAAATTCACAAATTTGATAACTTTCACCTATTAAGTCAAATTATGAAGAAAATTAGGAAATTTTGTCACCATTAAGCTTGGCTTGCCTGAAGCTAATGTCACCAGCCACACTTCCAAACATGATTCTATGCTACTTAGCTACACAAAGGTTCCTCAGAAGAAACCTAATAATTGATGCAGTTGGTTTTGTTTTCAACTTCAAAGCATTTCCCCTAGTCAAGTTCTCGACCTCAGTAGAGCCATTCTGTTTCAGATCCCTACCTAGAAAAGAAGAAATGAATTATATGAGCCTGATTTCTTTTTTAAATTTTGATCACTTGAACCTGGGGGTACAACAGGTTCACATTTGGGGCAGCCAACCCCTGACCTAAATATCTGAAACCCTGTGTTGAACATAGTAACTTGGATGTAGGAAGGTGGGAAAAAAATGCAATTTGCTAATGATCAAACCTGAAACATTTCCTTAACTTGCAGAATGGTACCATAATGTAAAAAGAAAGTACCATTCATGTAAAAAGAAAAGTCATTTCAGTAGCAGCCCATGTAATTCCCAAATTAAATACTGAATTGGTTTCCATGAAAAGGCCACCGTGAACTTCGGCAGGCTTAAGACCTCTCCTAAAATACACGTGTTTAAAAAAATACCTAATATATAAACAGGTATGTTCATTTGCTTTCATATGTGTAAGCAGGGTAGGGGGATAAAAAGCCTCTGAAGTGGATTCAGCAAGTGCAGCTTCAATATAGGTCAATTCAAGATAGATAAAATAGGCTGTCTAAGAGGGCTGTGTGGGGATGACACCAACCAATGGAGAATGTTTAGGCTCAGTGCTAGGAGGTGCACACATCAATTCCCTTTCAGGAAAACAGCAGACAACAGCTGACAAGAATCTTCAAGCTTACATATTTAGCTAACCCCTATAAAGGAGGAGGAAAGAAAATGTAACGCGGTCTATACAAAGGAGCCGCCACTTTGGAAAGTGTCTGCTTGCCCTTGATTTGTTCCCATCCTCTGCTTAAAGCTCCAGGTGATTCCTGCCATTTTTGTAAGTAGAAAAATTCTCCTGTTTCATTTGAGATTAACTGAGTGGGAGGAATCATAATTTGACAAGATAAGTCTTTAGAACCTGTAAATAATCCTCTCAAATATCTAGGCTAATGCAGTTAACCAAACAACTAAGAAGCTCTTTCTAAAGATAACTGTATCTTTTTATTTTTCAGCATTTGAAACCATTTTATAAATTAGTGATAAAAGCCAAAATGTATTACATCAGAAACATAGTATACATGAAAGCATGCTACAGCTCCTTCATTTTCAGTGACATCTGAAAATAGGAAAATGTAACAAACATCACAGACCATCATCCAAGAGGCAAGAAAAGAGATCAAACAGGGCATGTAGCCAAATGCCCTTCAGTCACATAACCATAGTGAATTGCAAATCAATTTGGGGTACAATAGCAAGGCAGAGAACACTCAACTGAAGTAATAGCTGTTTGAAGAACAGGGAACACTTGGAGTCTAAAGTCTTCATATGAATGGGCAAGAAAAGCATACATGCATATGATTCTCCTCTTTCCTAAAAAAGCCTTTTTTCTATGACAGTTTTTGAAAGGCTGAGAAAGAAAACTGGAAAACAACTAAAGATGGAAAAAGTAAGTATCTCTCTTGGCTTTAGGAAGACTGTTCAGACTAATTTTTACAGTTTAAGAAACCACTGGTCATAGAATAGTTTGAACTAGTTAAATCCACGTTTTCATCCTGATGATTTAGGTTCTTTTCCTAAGAAATAGAGAAACATTTATTTCTCAAGCAAGCAACAGTTACTCCAGCTGCTGAACACAGACACATGCAATAGCTACAAAATAAAAGGAAAAAAAAAAATAAAAAGAAAGAAGGAAAAAAACCCCAGAAAAACAAAAAGGTGATGATTCTAGATACAAACTATTATGGGCACTTTGAGTGGATATATGACTACTGGACTCCATTTTCTTTAATGCTTAAGCAGGGTATTTGATCTTTAATGCAGTGAACTGCCAAAGCTGCAGAAGAATGCAAAAAATCTTACTTCACATCATAATCAATAGATCTGAGAGTAAAAGATGTTCTTTGTACAAGTATAAACAATTCATCACTGCTGAAGTGCTATTTAGATTATTATTTGATGTTTAAATGGTCATTTAAATATACAAGTTAAATCTATGAAGTAAACCTTGCTAGAAATATAACCATTAAAAAAATTCTCAGACTATCATCTTTAGCTCTCAACTGTAGCTTCCTATCCTGTAATCTAAACCAATGCGGTAGTCCTCTTTGAAGAGGATCAGTCTGGAGGAATCATGTAAACTTAAATCCTGAACAGGAACCCCTATGCTATGGATTAACATATTTTAAACAAACGTGCATTGACTAGGGACCTTTAGGTCCTACTGAGACAGGAGAAAATGCAACTTCCAAACATCCCACACTTCAGGTCCCAACACATTCAGATACAGGAGACATATAGCAAGACATTTAGCAGGATCAGGATAAATAGCAAGAAAGTAAATTATCTCCCAGGTAGAAAAGTTCCCAGAACTACAGAGCTTCAATACATAGAACTGTATCTAGAAGCATTTTGGAATCAAACAGAAAGAGTTTTAATACAATTTCTGAAGATCTGAAGGTCACATACATACAAAACAGGAAACTAGCAGCATTCTTCATCACTTGTGGCTTCAAAGCCATCTTTATCTAGTTAATCAGGCTGCAATGCATTGCTACAACCTCTCTTTCACCTGTGTCCTCCAAGATAAAGTGTCGGCCAAGTCTGTCTTAGATAAAATGGACACCCTCACATTATCAGGTCTACAGGAAAAAGACAGATATTAAGCTTCAAAGTGAAATCTCTGTTTGACATTAGCGCTATAATTGTGCTTTTTATTTCCAGTCTTGGCTACTAGAAAAAGTTGCAACCATATCAGCAAGCCTGATTAAAGGCTCTTGCCTGTTTGGAAATCCTCAACTATACTGCTTCATGCGACTTTTCATCCAGGAAAATTTAAATACCTCAAGCTAAACTTGTAGTAACAATTAAGGTTCATGTTTTCTGCTGCCCCCGGCACGCCCCCCCCCCCCCCCCCGCCAACAGAAGCACGAAACATAAACACACTCAACAAACCAACCCGCACA
>WUAM01000043.1:660224-690053 GCA_024336885.1 Actenoides hombroni
ATCCCAAACCCAGTCTTCAAACACTGAGTTTCTTACACACATACACAGAGCTACTTCAGGAAGTAAGCACGGCAGGGAAAGGGCTTACTTTTGTCTTACGATGTATGCATATAATAAAGATTCACAGGTACAAACAGGACCCTCAAGAAGTTATAGAATTTTATGCTCCTGCACAGGAGTGACACAACCTACATCATTCCTGAGGAATGTTTGCCCAATTGTTTTTAACTAGCCCCATTCCTCCAAATGATGACAAACTCAGTCTTCCCAGGCAATTCCATTCAGTACCAAATTATCTTCATTTAACTTACAATGTTTAATCTGTGTGGTTCTAATCACAATTTCAGCACATAAATTTTTGTCATCTGCATTGAGCATGTGGACAACACACTAAAGTTTGCAGCCAGCTTCCACCTGTCTAAAAGCAAGTTGCCACTGTATGCCTGAGCAGCTTATCCAGGATTGGGCAGCAACAAGGAGGATGCTGATGACCAATAATATACGAGCAAGGTTAGCATGAGAGAGAGGCACAGCGCCTATTCTGCCCATGGATGAAAATGTGGCCTCAGATACCTATTTCTATATAAAACGTGTGTTAAAATTGTTTTAGCGAACATCCAGTTCCTGTAAATGTTATGGGAAAATGACATTTACAACTAACCAGTCTCCCCTGAGTAACATGATGTGTTATTTTTGGCTGAGTGCCATTTTCTGTCATACCAAAAATATTAACTAATTGAAGTTAAAAAAAGTTTGTATGAATCGGATTCTTGCACAGTTATGCCCAGTTCTGGTCAAGACAGCAGCACTAGCACTGCCCCAGGTGAATCAGATACCAGAAAAGCACCTATTTTCCCCAACCGCCCCCCCAGAAAAAAGCATCCATAAAGGAGATCTACCTTGAACCTACACACTATGATCTTGCATACGGCCTAAAAAGCTACAATCAAATTATAGACAGGATTTATCTATTGAAAGTTGTTAAAGAAAACTCAGTTCTCTTAATCTAAATAAGTATTATCACTGAACTGAAAAATGTAAAAAGATGACTTAAGGGTTACACACACAGAGCTGAAGCATTCAAGGAATCAAAACTTCTACAAAATCCTCAGTCACTCGAGGGATGCAGATTCAGTAGCCAGCACAAAAACTCAGCCTTCTAACTTTTACTCTTCCATCAATAGTAAACACAGCATGGCAGTGGTAACTAAGTAGTATTTGCCTCATATGAACTAAACCCACATGGCTGGGGTAATCGGTGCTAGTAGCAGCCTGACCAGAAATTTCCAGAACTTGGTCAAGCTGCACTTCCTTGTTTGTGCCTAATCTTCCCACTGGGAAGAGCAGAAAGGCAGGCAGGGCTCCAAAAGACAGTTTTCAGGAGCTCCATTAACTCCTGCTACAATTTTTCACTTGCAAATGCCAGCGGTAGGCTACATAGGTAATGATTATTGGTACTGACACTCCAAAGACACAACGCAAACGCACCTACCTGCCCATGGAGGGGAAAACAAACAAAGAAACAAACAAAAATAATGGAAAAACACTGTCCTGTTTATGTCTGTAGCACTGTGTGATTTTAAAAACAGCTCAATAACTGTGGTCAAGCGATAGAGTTCTAGCAGTAATGCTTAAAATACACATTTAACCCAAAACTCAGGTTCACGAAGACAGAACATCTCTTCCATCAGTTTAACTTATCATGCAATATCAAATACCAAATCATCAAATGCAATCACTTCAATGACAATGACTGCAATTTAAAAAGCAGAAATTGTAAAAAGCAGTTTATTCTGCATAGTTACCATACTATTAAAAGCTCTTTGGGTTAATATTAATTCTCAAAATAAATTGTTACAGTAAGTCAGCACTGCTGTTCCATTTTAATAGATCTTCAGTTCAAGCACAAAATTTTCTTGTTAAAGATGAAGAAAAGACAAAAGCAGGACCTGGATTAGTAACTAAGAAGTTCTGCCTCAGTCTTGTTGCTTTGACCCCTATACCACATGTCTTGTGGTTCATCTTTCCATTTCCTTCTGAAAGCTTTCCATCTGCAAAACTATAATTTCCTGGCTGACGTAAATTTGAAGAGTTCCAAATTCTGGTGTTGCATCTGAAATTACTTGCTTTATTTCCAACTTTACAGGCAGTGCGGAGAGAGGGTGAGAGAGACAGAGAGACATGGGAAGGAGGGGGGAAGGGGAGGAGGGAGGGAGGATGACTATGTACTATGGTAACATGAAAAATATCTCAAACTACTAACTAACAAAACCCAAGTCCCATGAGCCTGTTAAGTTACTGATGCATTTAGATTCAGAACAGAAAAGGATTAACAGTCACACTACATGCACAATTATACACCATTGAAATGCCAACAGTAATAGCAAGTGACTTCAAAGAATACCTGAAATAGCCATTAAATCTAGGAAGAGGGAAGAAGAAAGAAGAGTGCATCTCAAAAAAGGTGACGCATGAGTCCACCTCACAATTCATTGTGCCGTGTTTTCTAATAGCTAAACTCTGAGACCCAGAATTTTTAAGGCTAACTTCAAGTAAAGCTCATTAATATTGTAGTCTTGTCAGGTCAGTGCTCATTTACAACTGCTTTTCAGAATATGTAGTCACAAAAAAACAACAAAAAAAAACCCCAACGCCCAACCTGCCAACAATTTAATATGATAGTACCATCTTTACTCTCACCTAAAAGACCAGCACCTTCTTATCATAATCTCAGATGCTGTGGATGGTTACCATTACATTATGGACAGAATCCATAACTATCACCTTGCACATTTGAAGGGTTACTGACAGAGAAACAATGATACTTTTTACACAAGGGTTATGCTTTTATACATGATTTCCAAGAGCATATAGGTATGGAAAGAATATACTTCAAGACAGAAAATTATTTTCTTAAACTGAAGTTTCATGATAAAACAAAAATGAATTTTAGTGCTGAATTAAAATTACTCCAACTAGAAGTGAAGGTTAATCCTGTCTTAAATCTTAAATTAACCAACATAAACTTGTTAAAAAATTCCTCAGACCATTTACTGTCATCACTGTACACAGGATTTCATAACATTTCTAAATGCCAATATCCCTATATCACCCGGACAAATTTTTAGCAGCTTGATGGTTGTGAAATCATGGTCACAATGTTGCTATTCCAAATTAATTAATTTTTAAAGGAATTTATTATCTGCATATGTTTACTCAGCATCACTGCTAAACATATCTGGTTACCCATTTGAAATTTTGCCCGTTAACCCAGAACTGGCAACAGCATTCATCATATATGACTTTTATTAAGATTTGTAAAGCAAGTCAGCATTTTAACCATCAGATAAAACAATAATTACTCTGTGGTAGTCTGTGGAGTAATAAACAGAACTCAAACCTCCCTCATTAGAAGTCCTCATTCTATAAAATAAATTTCCTTATTGGGAAATTTGCCTTACACACGGTCTCTTGCAGTTGAGATGGCCTTAATGGAGGTTTGCATCCTAGTATAAACTAATAGTTTAAAATACACACATGTACATAATATACTGGAAAACACATTTTAAACCAAGTGTTTGCATTCTGTTGGGAAGTGCTGACTGATTCAGATAAAGCCAACACATTACACAGCAGCTATGGCATGCTGTTGCTGCTGTAATTTCAAAGGCTTTTGATTTTCTTTATGATGGAGGAAAAAAAGAAGCATTAATAAAAATAATAGAGAGAGCCATAAAAGTAGCTATAACATATGTCTTCATAAAACTACACATCAATAAGCAGAATTGTAGGCAAAGAAAAAAAGCAAGTGTGTAGCCACCCCAAGATGAGAAACTCATTTTAACAAACTCAATTTTGTTGCAATAAAGTGTGGAAGGCACAGACAGACTGGCTTCCTTCTGAAAATAAATATTTAACTGCACTGGTGTCAAAAACTACAACAACTTGTAAAATTTATCAGAAATGATGAAGCATGTTTCTTCTCTTATTAAAGACAAGATCATGGCTTATTTCTAACTGAGAAGAATGCCTCAGATGAAGAGGCATGACTTCACCTACATTTAAAAGCTTTCAGCCTAGTGTTTTTATCTGCATTGTACAGGGGAATTTAAAGCACATAGCCAATAACTTTATAAGCAAGTCTCCCTCATGTGATAACCTGTAGAACCTCTAGTATGCCACGTCTTTTAGCTGGGGAAGGGTGAAGAGCATAAGCTACATAAAAATATGTATCTTTATGATTTACAAAAAAATTCATTCATTCAAAATTCATTACATTCAAAATCTCAGTCATTTCTACAGAATGATCTGATAAAAATAAAGATAGTGATAAGGTGTACATTAAAATCTCCTCAATACTTTGGTGGAATGAATGATAAAAGTACAGCTTTACAAACCATACCCTATTTCACTTGCATCCTTACAAAATGCATCCTTTTCTGAAGTTATCATTACAAGATTGCTTGAAGAAAAAAAATCATTTTTATTCTTATTGTAAGAATAATGATTCATTCTAGAGCAAACAAAAAAAAATGTAAAAGTAAGGGTCTTGCAATCTCAGTCTCCCTTGCTTTGGTTTCCCTGAAACCCAAAAGAATAAACCACCCCCTTAGAATCCTGTTAAAACATAAATTAAAGAATGTTAATGTAATACAGGTCCTCCCCCACTTAAAGACAAAATAATATCACATGACACCCAGGCAACGAACTGCTTTGGAAGTCCCCACATCTTCATTATCCTTCTAAACACATGGTTATTACGTTGCTAAATATAATGTAGTATAGCCAATGCTATATGCACATAAAAAAATAAAAATCTGCAAAACAATACAACAGGACTGAATGAATACCAAGAAGCTACAGTATGTGTACGGAGAAAAGTGATTACAATGAACAGAGCAGAGCTGAGAAATACAACTTCTTTAAGGAAATAAAAACAGCAGGCAAATGGTATTGCAACAAGTATGATAGTAAGCCACAATAAAGAAGTAATTTATTACAGAAGCTCTGAAGAAAAAGTAATAAGACTGAAGCCTGTTTAACTACCTAACATTCATGCTAATAAAAACAATTTCCAATGCCTGTTTTTGCTGGCCTGGATTCAGAAAGGGTTCTTGTAGTTGTATGAAGTCAACTGCTTGGAATTGTCTGTGAAGGCTTTGACTAAATGATATACCTACCTTTGCCTAATATGAAATTACATGATCATGAAATGAAAATGACAAAAATGTTTTATTGGACAGGGGATTTCCTGGTTTGGATTTTTTTTTTAATTACTTTAAGTCAACTTTTCTTGACCTTTGCATATTTTTGGTAAAATTCCTCTCTTAAATACTCTAAATACTCTTCTTCGGGAAAAAAAAAAATGTTGTATGAAGTTAACACCAAGTATTTTTATTCTGTCAAATAAGTACACAAAATATCACAAAGTGTTATTATCAGTTACAGCAATTCTTAAATTAAACATGCGACTTGCCTTAATTCAAATGATATACATAATCAAGCCCTGACCTGCAGAAGTCAGATTCAGCTGACCAAAACCAAACAATGAATTAAAAAAAAAACCCAAAAAACAACCAACAAACCCAAACAACAACAAAAATAAGCACACAAACAAAACAAACACACACACAAAAAACCCCCAAACATTTTATGTTCTTTTTAAGTGCACATGTGCAGACAGAGTTGCTGCGACCCTACTGAATCATGAAACAGAAATTCAGCAGCCAAGGAAAAATTCTTCTGTAAATATTAATGGACTCCCAGTTGGCTTTTACAATATCAATCTCAACTTTGTCCAAACAAATCATTATCTATTCAGCACTTGAGGGCATTTACTTTGTAATAATACATATATCTGTATAGGAATATATGAATAAGCATACAGTTATAAAAAAAACACCTTAATTAACTACGCAATATATACCATATTATATACCATATAATATACCATAATTAATACAGCCCTTTTTCTTTTTTAGAAAGACATTAAAATCCCTTAATTCACAGCTTCTGCACTATGCTTCGTAACTTAAATTCAATGGGAGTGATTTTATAGGAATATTTTTTTTAAAAAAGAAATAGATCTTGGTGGTTAGAAATACTTGCTTGTATTTCTGTTTGAATCTTAAAACTGCATTTTATCTTTTGAATGAAGGAAACATTTTTAAATACCCTAAAGTCTTTTGGCATGACCAACGAAACAGAACCACTTGAAAATCCTTCTCAGTTTATACAATGATCCAGGTCAGATACCAGTAATTTAGATGCTTTCATTCAAATAACACTTGCAACACAGACTTGATCAGACATTGAGTTATACTACCTCACTCAAGCACTCAGTTTGGGCTGGAACCTTAAAATCATTGCTAAAGCAAGTCAAGCATTCCAGATAACTTGCTTCAGAAATGAAGTTATAGAAGAAAAAAAGAGGAGAGAAAGATAGAAAGAAAAAAAAAAACCAAAACCAAATTGTACATACACTGATGCTCACTGGAAGGACTGCTGGGATTATCCACTCAAATATTTGTCAAGGTATTTTATTTATTACTTATGCACAATTATCTTATTTGCATCATTAAAAAAAAAAAATAAATACAGCAACCCTATGAAAATTACAACAGTTGGTTACCATCTGGTCTAAAAGTTTTCTTTCAAAATAAATTTAAGGGGCATCAGTCCCTGAAGCATTATAGTCTCATTTGGTCAAAGAGACATCAACTACTTAATGCAGAAGTGATAGGTGAAACACTGATTAATTTAGGTATTAATCACCTTAGCTAAATTTGCCTTACAGAACTAAACTATCGTGAAGCAAGCTAGAATAAATGAAATGCTAATAAGCCAAAGTCTATTTTAACAGTATTAATATAAGATGTCCTAACTTCATGCACACACAAAAACGGAGTTCATTCCAAATGAAATTGTTAGTTATGCTTCTGTTATGGTTTTATATCTATGGCAACGGTAAATCATCAACTGAACTTCACTACTAAAGCATTTAGAGGCAAGGGTGGGGAGGGAAGAGAGATTTTTAAACTAAAAAGAGCTCAAACAAAGTAGCACTGGAAAGTGAACAAAAGTTTAGATACGGACAATAAAAAGCTGCCTTTGAGAATGGTGCAGTCTTCCCCCCATTTATTTGTTCTGTCAACCAGCAGCATTCCTTCAAGCTCATTTTGCAAACCAGTTCCTCTCCACTTACACATTTTCATGTCTGTTTTCCCCATTACATTAACTGACTTCTGTAAAGAATTTGGGGCTGCTTTAAGTCTTTGATATCAACTCTGCTGCTACTCCCCATTCCATCATTTTTTCATATAAAGCATTTCATTACATTCAACAAAGTGCAACTTATGCACTAAAATAAAAACAGTGGGGACGGTGAAGGTGATGTAAGAAATTTCATAGTCACAGATTTCTATACAATATCACTACTAAATCAGACAATCTGATGAACAGTTGTAGAACGGCAGGGACTTTCTCTGTGCTGGAACACTACAGTTCTGCCAAAGGGGATGCTGCTGAGGCAGCCTATTAAATGCCTTGAAAGATAGGCCTCCAGTCAGTCAACAGCTAATAAAGAGCTGTGCCAAGGAGACTGTTATCTAAGCTCTTCCTAAACTAAAATGATGGCTGCAACAGGAGCCTGTCAGTGAGAAGCTGCAAAGGATCACCGCTTGGACAAGGGCATCACAGTATTGACCAGAGACAAACATGGCACAGGAATTTACATTTCAGCAGTAACTTCTAGAGAGCCATCATTGTATTTCACGGGGGGGAGGGGGCGGAAATTCAAATAAGTGAGTGGCCTCAGCTAAGGAGCACAGACCCAATCAGTTTGTGCAGCTACAGTCCTGACACACAACTCTTTTTCCTTGAATGATCTACACAACCGGTTATGCACCATACATATGAACAACGGTCAACTGTATAAATTCTAATAGTTTATTACTTCATTGTAGACTTTTCAGATTTTTCTTTAATACCAGAATATACTTAGAGGTTGTCTGGGGGAAAAAATCTAATTGAAAGGAGGCAGATGTGCTGTGCTGTGCTGGTTGAACTTAATCGTACCTCAGACCAACTCCACAAACACCTCTCTGACAAAGAAAAGTCTACAAAAGAACCTAATTATTTGAGGTATTTGGAGGTTTCTTAGGATCTTACATAAACAAAGGCACAACCTTACTCCAAAACTCTAACAAATTCAGTACATTGTATATTGGTAAAGGCTGAGTACTAACGTAAACTTGTAAAACTAATTTTGGAAAACCATTATATAAACCTTCAAGAATCATGTAAAAGCAGGGTTGCACTTAGCTTTATCTTCAAGTTTTGGATATAAGACTGAATCCAAGCTTAACAGAGAGCAAGACATTTAGGCCTTATGTTCAAAAGGCACAACCTGAATACCTGTTCATCTGCTGCCTACAGGGTGTTTTTTTGGTACACGCAGATACAAGGTCACAAGGCCTACATTCTCACTGAGGACTGACTTATCTACAGCATTTGGTTTTCCAGTGACGTGCTGCTTAGAAATTGTAGCGTGGCTACATTTCCTTCACGTAACTTAACATCCATAAGGTTTAATCATAAAACATCAGGATGGTTTATAAGTAACTTCGAGTTATTAGGAGGTTTATGATACTGTAAATTATACCTGTCCTTGAGGGCTGAACTGATTTAATTTCTCAACCACTGTGATAATCACGTTTCTTAAAAACAAAAAACCAAAACCCAACAACCCTGCATGCACATACCTAGCCTCAGCAAACAACCGAGATGTGGTGTTCCAGTGCAGGATATCAAGAGGTTGTGCTGCACTGATACCTGTCAAAAGTTGAAAATGTAATCAAAGATGCATTATTACTTAAGCTTAAATGATCAAGTTGGTGTGTCCACTACAAAAGAACTTAGGAGTAGAAAGTAAGGCCTGTGGGCACTTCCCTGCGATGCTACAAGGATAGGTCTGCTTGTAGTTACAAGTGGATATTCATCTACATCTGATAGAGATGTCATAATACTTAAACTGTGTTTTTAAATGCCCTTTAAAATGGCTACAAAATACAATATTATTTCCTCCCACAGACTGAAAAAGCTTCTTGAACAGGAAACAGCATATCAAACAAAAAAAGAGAAGGAAAGCAACAAGAAAATAGCTAAACTGAAAGAAGAATTAACTAAACTGAAATCCTTTGCTTTAATGGTGGTGGATGAACAGCAAAGACTCACTGAGCAGTTGAATCAACAAAGTCAAAAAATTCAAGAATTAACCACTTCTGCAGAACAAGCACATGAGAAACTGTCTTTTGCTGAAGCAAAAGTTCAAGAGGAGGAACAGAGAGCCAGCAGGCTAGAGGCTGAACTTCAAGCCCAAAGCAGTCAGCTTTCCCAAGACCAAGCAATGATGGCTAAACTAACCAATGAAGACAGTCAGAATCGTCAGCTCCGGTTAAAATTAACTGCTCTCAGCCGACAAATTGATGAGCTGGAAGAGACCAACAAATCTTTACGAAAAGCAGAAGAAGAATTGCAAGACCTAAGAGATAAGATAAATAAGGGAGAATGTGGCAACTCCACGCTTATGACCGAAGTAGAAGAACTACGGAAACGACTGCTAGAAATGGAAGGAAAAGATGAAGAGCTCATAAAAATGGAAGATCAGTGCAGAGAACTTAATAGAAAGTTAGAAAAAGAGGCATCACAGAGCAGAAGTCTTAAAGGGGAAGTTGACAAACTCAACAAAAGAATTATGGAGCTGGAGAAACTGGAAGATGCTTTCAACAGGAGTAAACAGGAATGTTACTCCCTGAAATGCAACCTAGAAAGAGAAAAAATGTTAACAAAGCAGTTGTCCCACGAGCTAGATGGCTTGAAAGCTAGAGTTGGTGAACTTGAAGCAATTGAAAGTAAGTTAGAAAAAACTGAGTTTACGCTTAAAGAGGATTTAACAAAGCTGAAGAGTCTAACAGTGATGCTTGTGGATGAAAGAAAAACTATGGGTGAAAAAATCAAGCAAACAGAAGAAAAGCTGCAAGCTGCAACTTCCCAGCTTCAGGTGGAACAAAATAAAGTGATGTCTGTTACAGAAAAACTAATTGAGGAAAGTAAGAAGGCACTGAAATCAAAATCTGATGCAGAGGAAAAAGTGTCCAGTGTTACAAAGGAAAGAGATGAACTGAAAAACAAACTCAAAGCAGAAGAGGAGAAAGGGAGTGAACTTGTTTCCAAAGTGAATGTTCTAAGAAAAAGACTTCAGTCACTGGAAGCTGTTGAAAAAGAGTTTCTTAAAAATAAGCTTAAGGAGAATACTAAATCCAGCACATCCTTGCAGCAGGAAAACAACAAAATCAAAGAGCTTTCACAAGAAGTTGAGAGGCTTAAGCAGAAGCTGAAAGAAATGAAGGCTGTAGAAGATGATCTTATGAAAACTGAAGATGAATTTGAGTCTCTTGAACGAAGATATGTCAGCGAACGGGACAGAGCCAAGCTCCTATCAGAGGAGCTGGAGGCTTTGAAAATGGAAGTGGCTAGGTATAAATTAACAGAAAAGTCAGAGTCCAACCAAGAGCAGCGCCTTTTTAAGAAGCTGAAAGAAGAGGAAGCTAAATCAAGTCATCTTTCCAGAGAAGTAGATGCACTGAAAGAGAAAATTCATGAATACATGGCAACAGAAGACCTAATCTGTCACCTCCGAGGTGATCATACAGTCTTACAGAAGAAACTCCTCCAGCAGGAAAACAAGAACAGAGAGTTAGCGAGAGAAATGGAAAGCCTCACAAAAGAATTAGAGAGGTACAGACGCTTCAGCAAGAACGTCAGACCTGGTCTCAATGGAAGGAGAATTTCTGACTTGCAAGTGTTTTCTAAAGAAGTCCAGACGGATCCAGCAGACAATGAACCACCCGATTACAAAACCCTCATGCCTTTAGAGCGAACAGTCATGAATGGGCAGCTGTATGAAGACAGTGATAATGAGGACAAAAATAACAATGAGGAGGAACAAACAGTGTCTTTCAAAAGCAACTCATCCGTTGCAAATGCTGTGAACAAAAAATTATGGATTCCTTGGATGAAGTCCAAAGAGAGTCATCCTCAAAATGGAAAGATTCACACAAAGCAAAATGGAAACTGTGCACAGACTGGAGACTTAGTGCTAAGCCATACCCCTGGCCAACCTCTTCACATAAAAGTAACTCCAGACCATGGACAAAACACAGCAACACTTGAAATAACTAGTCCTACCACTGAAAGTCCTCACTCCTACACAAGCACAGCAGTTATACCGAACTGTGGCACTCCAAAGCAAAGAATAACCATTATTCAAAATGCCTCCTTAACTCCTGTAAAATCAAAAGCAGGAGAAGGTTACATGAGCCCAGAGCAAGTAATTTCTCCTATTACTATGGCTACTTTTGCAAGATCTCAAACTCCTGAATCATGTGGTTCTTTAACTCCTGAAAGAACAATGTCCCCTTTGGCTTTAACAGGCTCAAGTTCTCAGGAACAACTACTTTCCTCAGAGCCTTTGGAAACTGGAGCCAAGCACACTGTTTTTAGAGTATCCCCAGACAGACAGTCGTCATGGCAGTTTCAGAGATCTAACAGTACGGGATCAAGTGTAATAACTACTGAGGATAACAAAATCCACATCCATTTAGGAAGTCCTTATGTCCAAGCTCTCACCAATTCCAAGCCCATCAGCCCTTGTAATCCGGTGCAAGACAACAGAACTCCAGCACTAGCTAATGGCCTACCCAGTAAGCCCACCAATAAAATCACCAGCAGTATTACTATCACACCAACAGCCACTCCTCTCCCACGGCAATCACAAATTACAGTAAGTAATGTCTATAACTGAACCCCATCCATGCTGACACCCTTACCAGCAACCCATCCTGTTTTTCATCCCAGCAAGAATTATTTGGAACAGCCCCTTTACTTTGGGAGAGATCTGTGCATGAACTATACAACAGTATATGGAACTAACATTAAGTTTTGCCTGCTAAGTGTTATTAAGTGTGCACTTACTGTATATCTTCTCATTGAAATACAGTTATGTAAAATATTTAGTCTTGCACTTGTATAAATGCATCTTTATGTATTGCCATTTTCAAAATAACTCACATTACTTTTGACTGCAACTTCCTTTGGTAAAGTATTTTAACATTACAAAACCAGTAAATAATTGATTATTTTTATCATTGCTTGCAGAATATTTTTGTTGCTTATGTGTGTTTTGTATTTTTTTTTGCATGTACAGCAGAACTGGAATTAAGCCATAATATTGCCTGCTAACTTCAGATAAGATTTGATTCATTATCTTCCTCGCTATTTCTCAACTCCTCATAGTCCTTATTTCAGATGATTATCGGTACATCACAAACACTCAAAATATTGTGTATCTCATTACAAATTTACGATGCATACATGATATGTTCCAGAGCACAACCCTCATTTTTTGTCCCCAACTTTTTGTACAGTGTTTGGTTAAAACTATTTCTAAACCTTCCTGTAAACCTTTCTTGTAAGTGAACTGAGTTCAGAAGCTTATATCACAAAATTATTCTCAGCAAACAAGGCAAGCGGATTTTTTCCAATACAACAGAAAAAATGCTTTCATTTAGGCACACTGTAAAACAATAAAATGTATTACAGTTGAGCAGTGGCAATTTTAAAAAGACAAAATGTGGACCAGCACAAGCCTAGCTTAATGTCATGCTGATACAACATCTTCTGAAGTTACCTGGCTTCATAAGAGGTCCTTCCCACTTGTTTTGTCTGTTTATCTCCACTGACTGCAAAAGTGAGCTATGACTATGATCTGGGTCAGAATGAACACACAGCCTTATCCTGCAAAGCATACTTTGGCTCCCACCAACTTCAGCAACAGTTACTGATCACGAAGGAAGCCAGCACTCAGGAAAGCCACGATTATATTAATTTTAGCATGTGCTAATTATATGAACAAGTTACTTAACTACATTCAGATTACAAATTTTTAATGGCAGAGCTCACTCAAAATTAAAAAGCACTCCATTCAGAACAGGTTCTCTGCACTTCTACTGCGCATCCTGCTGATCCATACTCAAGCTCTCTGCAGGGACAGGTTCCAAACATGATACTGAGTAACTGTGTCTGAAGTACACACTTGCCAGCATACTCACAGACACCAGAGTGCCCATAAATTAAAGGATTAACAGTTTTCCTCCAGAAGCACTAATATTTTCTTCAGTTAGACTTAAAAAAAAAAAAAAATAAAATAAAATCAATACACAGAATATTTGTTGACCATTAACCACCTGGCCAACTATTATAATGTCTTGTAAAAGGAAAGCACACATCAGGACATAGCAATAAGCACACTTAGTCCTTTGGACAATTCCCAAGCTATTATGAATACCAAACTTGGTTAAGAGCTCACACCACTTACAGGTTTAATTATTACACAGGACAGTACTTCTGTTCCTGTCTCAATCCTTACACTCATGATGGTTTACCAGTAATTGTCTAACTATAACAAAAAGACAAAGGAAGCAGCCACTCATGACTATCAACTCTTAAATAATCTTAAAGGCATTGCCTTTGCCTGTAAATGAACTTGCTATGTTTCCTAAAAACACACCTTGGTTAAGGGATACTCATATTCCCCTTCTGTTGAAACAATCTACATGTAGATGTTAACTGACTTTAGATCGGAATTTTTGTCATTCATTCCAACAGAAGAAAAATGAAGTCATTATTTTGACTAAAAATAAGGTTTGCAAAATAAAACATGATCATCCTGTTCAAATTCCCAGGATCTATTTCAAAGCTCACAGGAAAGAAAATAAATATCTGGATGTATTTGTTGAGGGATGAAACTTAATTGATTGTTTGAACAGAAATAAGTTAGCTGTAATTTTAGCATAAAATAACAAATCGGAAGCTTAATAATAAGCAAATTACCTATTAACAAATTAACCTCAAGTAGTTCAGAACACCACTCCATATGTCAGATTATTTCCATTTTGCTGAGTGGGAACATTCATCTACCTCCTTGGCAGACAAAGAGAAAACAGCCAAGCAAGGAGAAAATTAAATGAGTTGTCTGCAACTTAATCTAAACACTCTGAACAAAAACATCAAGCATAACCATATTAAAAACCAACAAAGTAAGGCAGCTTTTTTAGGAATTTCAAGCATTCCATAAATGGTAAGTATTGCTGTTAATTTGCTTGCTGAGACACTTTTTTTTTTCAGCATTTGCCCAGAAGCCTAAAATTTTACAGGTATGTAATGACTGAATTAAATGCTAAAGGGAAATATGGTCACAAAGTCAGTAACATATATATATATCAGGGAATAAGCTGTGCAAGAGAGCACTAAAGTAGTTCTCAGCAGATGATAACATCAACACTTCTCTTTTCCCAAACTCTTAGCAAGCATCTCCTCTGAAGTCTAAAAACATCCCTGGATGATGCATCAGGTCGTCAGGAAAAGAAAGAGAATTAACTGATAAAAAATGGCCAAAGTTATCAGCCCACTTTCCTTTGTCTTTTCAGTTTTATTTCAGGGAGTGTGCAAAGGAATACAAGCAAGGGCAGCAGAAACAGTTCGGTGCTCAGCATTTTTATAGTAATTCTTTTTATGTAACTAAATATTACAGGAAGAATGGATGAGGGGAGGGAGAGAACATGACGAAAACAAAAAAAAAAAACCCCAAGAGTTAGTATTTCAAGTTAAAAAACATCCCTTAAGTAGCTAATTAAGAAATAGAACTGACAAAAATCACAGGAGCAGCAAGCTAATCTTCCTGAACCAAAGCACAGCAAATAATATGCTGTCTGGGGACAGAATGTAAGGCTGTAACAGGAGAAAAGATCTGTATGTAAACATTTCATGCAAGGCTTAAGAAGACATGATCCCCACCCCGGGTTAAAAATAATCAGAGACAGACTTGTACAGCACTTCTTTCTGATTAAGACTGAATGGATGCTGCAGGGTTAGGTGATGGAAATAGAGTAACCGTCTGCAGAATGACTTTGTCCCTAAGATACAGATATGGAGACAGGCAAAACAAAAACTGACAACTGTCTAGTCTCCAGGCTTAAGCAAAGACTACCTACGTTATGTTACCAAGAAACAGAAGAGGAAAAGATCTTATGGTTCGAGTGGGTGTATACATACATTTTAATATTAACACCAAGTACTGTAAGTGGGAAATTTCTCAAAAAAAAAAAAAAAAAAAGATGAACCTTAAAAATTTAAGAAGTGTGAGGTGGCAGTCAGTGGCCCCAAAACCTATCTGATTTCTCTCCGCTAGCACATCACCCAAGGACCACCATACTGTGGGGACCCAGAAAGCCTCAAATATCAGACCTGCCAATGGCACATGATTGTCCTGTGACCACTAAGCAAAGTACTCATGGGAAACACGTTCTGAATACAAGAGAAAAAACTTGTTTTAATCAATGACTCTCCACTTGCCAAGCAGTGGCCTGACATCACAAGGTCTTCATATAGGGACAGGCAAAAGACTTTCCCTCCCCTTTCTTACCCCCAGACCATCCCATATCACAAAATACTGCCCTTTCACTTAAGCTGCCATCAATGTTCAGGAAGGCAGAACTGTGAACCAGGTCAAGAAACTGACTTGGATTTAAAAAATAAAAAACAAAAAAACCAACCAAACCAGAAACATAAGACCCCACTACACTCCACAAATTTTTATTAAAAAAAAAAATCCAAAAAAACCCAAAACACCACAATGACCCACTCACCTCACACCCCCACACCCCCAAAAAAAACCCCCAAACAAACACACACAACTCCACCAGGATCTATTTCACAGTACAGCTCTATGAAAGAATTACATCAGCCTAACAGAACGGGCGAGCAAAAAGGATGAGCACTATTTATCCTGGAATCACTGCCAAAGCCCTGGTCCCATCACCTTAGATCACCTTATTCTCTGAAGAGAAACAATTTAGCATGTAAATACATCACAAAGCACTCCAAATACACAACAAACATTCATCAGTCCTCTGAACATCCTTCTGGGGTACTAGGAAGAAATTACTCTTTTAAGAGAGAAGTTAATGAACTTGTGCAAAATCACAGCAAGGCGGTTTCAATCATGATGAGAATCTAGAATATCTGATCCTTGGTTGTCTCATACTCAAGTCATTATAGGTTGTGTTTCATCCCGTAGAAATATCAGTCTTGGCTGGACAAAATGTAAAATTTGGATTGTTGGGTTGTTTGTTTTTTTAATATAAATTTGTATACATAAACCCCATATTTTTATATATACTTAAAATAGGTTTCTGAGCGACACACCTTTAAGTGCCTTCACAGAGGAAAACAGCCTGCTCTCAGACAGGGGAAAAAAAAAGAGAGAGAGAGATAATGGTAAAAGCAGAGGGTTCTTTTTCCTTCTCCATGCAGAACACATTTGGGCCCAATCTGGTTACCTTTGTATGCTTCCTCAGCGTATACGTTAACTAATACGGAAAATATATAGTCAAAGCTTTTAAACAGATAATATTCATACTGAAGACCTTTTCATGTTAAAAGGTATGTCTAGGTCTGAGCACAGTTCCACACATCTTTTATAACTGCATACTTAGAAATACCCAAACGCACATCTCCCTGCCTGCCCACAACCTCTACAGAACAAGACCTGCTGCCAAGAATCTTCCTGAACAAGCGGCAGCACAGCTTTAAATCAAGTCATGATCTCACGCAGATTTGTAAAATAATGTCTTGCACAAAACCACAGCCAAGCACCAGCAGCAGCATTGAGGTGCCGGCACTACCCTCTCCTGGGCAGAGCTAATACTGCAGTGTGTTCAGTATTTAAAAAGCCCATGCTGCTGTTCTTGGGGACTCTACCTTCTTTAACAAAGTGCCTGAGATTCCTCCTTGTTTAAAGGGGCAAAGGGAAGAGAACTAAAAGCAAGCAGCTGCTCACTTCAGAGAACAGCCAGCTGCATGGCCATGTTGCCCAACCAGTCCCACCTAACTCCTTGTCCCGCTGGAGTTGACCCACAACAGAACCTTCCCTTTCCCTGCAGCTTGTCAATTATCTATTAAAAGATGACTTTTTAAACTATCTTATGTTTAAAAGATTATCACATTTCTCAGTGAATGCATGTCCCGAGAAAAGCATGGCACGTAACACAGTTTTAGTAATTAGGAATACAACTTCTGCCTCCCAACTCTGTCCAGCTGTGCTGCTTTTCCCCACCACCCCACCAGAAAGTATATTTAGACTTAAGGCTCAGGAAATAAGACCACGGTGCCACATTTGGGTACATGAGTGCAAATCATTTCACATATATGGGAATTACTTCTAATATTAATACAGATTTTTCTGTCAATGAGGTCATATTATTGTAATCAAGAGTGCTGTAATAGGCCAAACATTAGCAGAAGAGTAGAAATTGCAGAAAATAGAGCTTAGAAGGGACCTCAGGACATTTTTCCAGCCTGTTCCCTTACCAGAACTTTACTTAAGCCCTTCCAAACAAATACCTTGTTCAGCCTGTTTTATAAAACTTCTGCAATTACAATCTCACAGTTAGCCCACGAATCTATACTAGGGCTGAAATATCCTTGCTATTAAGAATCTTGCTAATTTCAAAACTCTGAAATTGTAATCCACTATGCGCTTTCTTATCCCTTCACTGGACTTGGAAAGTTATTTTCTCTGCAACAGACTTTCACGTATTAGAAGACAATTATCATGTGTTTCCTCAGTTTTCTCCAGATTAAACAAACTCAACTGATCTCCCACTTAATAACTCAAGTACTACAACTGTACAGCTTACTAACTGGTTTCCCTCTGCAGAGCTGTTTCTAATGGTGTGACAATGCAGTGCCCCAAGGTGGACAACACACTGGCTAAGGTCTTACCTATGTCAGTAAGCATAAGGATTATTTATACCTATCCTGCTTACACATCTTAATACATCCATGCACACAAGGGAGCTGCATAAAAGGAACCGAGAATTTTCCCTCTGGATTTCTTGAATACAGGTACCATGACCGAGTGAAATAAAAGGAAATATCTAAATGTCCTGTGCAGCTGAGGAGGCCTAATCCAGAAATTTTAGCCAAAACTGTCCTGTTTACATCAAAGGGAATATTCAGGTTTATCACTTAATATAAACTCATTCTCACTTGCAGACATGGTTTACACTCTGACTGTATTCAATCATCCAGGAACAAATCCAAAGGTAGCAAGAGGCACGCTTGTGCACTTACAGATACGTGGATTACTGTGTAAAGGATCTTCAGCACCATCCCTTGGCCACTTTCAGTGAAGTTGAAAATGATACTCTCTGTTGCTCAGATTTCTTAAACTAAAAATTTAAGCAGTGAGAAAGCACCTTATCTAAAGTTATTTCTTCTAGATCAAGTTCTACAATGACTGTCAAAAGGTAATTTAGAAAATACAGAGCGAAAGTACTCCGTGCTCCCCCCTATTTAAATGAATACAGCTCAAACAGTAAGCAAAGCATACATCATACTTCCAGAGGAAAAAAACAAACAACCAAGAAACAACAAACAAAGAGCCAAAATAAACAAACAAAAAACCCAAAACAAACACACATTAGGACCAAAGGCAGGAGAACTACTTGGACAGCACAGAAATAGACATATTTTCTCTCCTTGAATCCCAATACACCTTTGCTTTAGCCTAATCCCCAGAAAGCAAGGACTGTATTGTAGTAAAATACCTGATGGCCCATATAGGTTGAGATAAACCACCTCTGTGCCCATAGGAAAAAAAAAAACCCAATGTGTGTATGGAATATATATCCTGATATTTCAGAGTATGCTTTCACAGCTGACCTCCTGAAATTAAGAAGGGCATTTTCACAGCCATGTGTGAAAATTCCACAATTATCACCCATGGAGCGTTTGGCCCAGTCCCTGAAGTACCTGCTGTCTAACACAGCTGCTACATATGAGTTCTCTCTCACTCTAACACCCTTTCTCCTGCCAATTCCTATTACAGGTGATTGACTTCTAAAATGAGCTTTAACTGCTTATTTCTACAACTGTAAGCACATGCCAAAAACTTTGGTATTAGATTGTGAGTCCAACACCTTAAACTAACATGATACTGTTATATTTACAGACAGATATACCACATAGTCTTCTCCTTTCAGAAATGTGGCTAGTTTGATACCTTTGGGTTGGTTGTCTTTGCTGTTGTAGTAATTATTTGTCAATATTTACTGAACTGTGTTTAGACACATTCAGTAAAGGAAAACCACACAACTGCCCAGGTAGCTCCTAGGTAACATTTCCTTTCTAAGGGTGTTTTTAGAGCACTGATGGGAATTCACAAAGGCTCTTTAAAAAGTGAAAGGTATCTCAGCTTAGTTTTTGAAGGATAAATGTATCTTATTTCCTCTTCTATCACTTGGAAAAATAGCAGATATAAAAAGTGGCCTACAGATGGAAACTCAAGGACCCATAACAAAACAGCAATGATGAACACAGAGCCAGCAAATTCAAAACACAAGTGAGAGTAAATAAGAGAATAGGGGAGACATTCATCCTGGAGGAGAAAACAAATTGGTAGAAAGGGTGCATACATTTGAAGAGATTTGAAGACATTCTCGGTGTGCACATAGGCTTTCCGTACATAGATAAGAGGCAAAAATCAAATTGAAAAAGCCCACCAAACTCTATACATAGGAGATTTTAGTCATACAGCTCTGCCCAAAAAAAACCAAAATGGACATCCCAACACACAAGTGTGCCATAGCAAATGTATCTGCCTACATGCCTCTACACTAAGGAGGAGGAAACTAAGAGGATTGTGTACTGAAAGTCCGTGTACAACTAAACCAATGCAGAACTCGATACACAGTTAGTTCCAAGTGCTTTCCCCACAATTCCTACATCATGCCATTCCTTCTTTACAGGTACATCTTACAGCAGCTTGAGCATTGATCAAGTCAACTAACCCAAAATGTTCATTTTACAACTTGTATCTGAGATTCACATTTTGTCAAGCATGAAGTTTTAAAAAATAAAGTTTAACCCTTGATCTTGCTACACACATAATTAAATTCAAAAAGTGTCAGCATGTGTTTTCCTTAAATTTGTTATTCAGCCTTTCCCCTCTAGAATGCTTATCAGGAATGATGAAAAAGAAACCAATTTTTAAGTGCCATATGAAAAGGATTGTTAGATGCCTGCCTACAACAGAAGTTACAGCTATATAGTTAGACTGGTACAACCACTGAAGTGCAAGTTTACCTGTCCTGGCACAGAAACTTAACATTGGTATAGCTTATCTGCAGAGGGGGAAAAAAAAAAGCTCTATAATACATCTATTTTACTCAATTTTCAGCCTATGCCAAGAGTTGCATCAATTCAGCTGTGGCTATAAGCAAACATAATACACACACAAGAGAGTAATGTAAACACTGTAAGCAGAACAATGTTGACAAAGTCATGTTATAATGCTCTCAGCACTGAGTGATTATAATTTAAATGCATTCAATACTGTCGTTCAGACCTGCAAAACAGAACATAATTTTGAATCACCAAAAGTTTTTTGCTTGAAACAAAATCTGAAAGCTCAGAACACAATATTGGAAATGAGCTGGAAGCTGGTTCAAACTATAGGCAGAGGGGTATTTTCACACTCAACTGTCCCACTGATTTAATAAGATCTTAGAGAATGAATACCAGTTAGATGCACAAATCTTGTAAAAATCTAGGCCTATAAATACCTTCTTGAAGTACTAATGTTGCTGTCCAATCAATTACAGACAGAATTCTCCAACCACTTTGTACCCTATGGAATCTCTGAACTCAAAGTTCTCAAAAACAAAACAAAACACAATAACCAACACACCAACCACAACCCCTTCTTAGAGATATATTTGCATTTTAGCATGCAAGGCTTTACAAAAATATTTTTATCTATTCATCTCAATATGCACAGCAAATGATGGCTAATCTAATTCTTTTTATAGTTAGAAAACTAAGGCACATTTTATACAATCTCTAAATTTACATCACACAGTAGCACTGATCTGAAATGAATAGTCCACCCAAGTATTTTACTCTCAATACTGTACTTCATCTACCAGGCATACCATGTAGTCAGAAGGCAAACTGTTCCAACTCATTACCCAAGGCAGGCCATATAGCAGTGGCACAAACATCCCCTCCAACATCAACTCTTTCTTTGGTAAAGAAAAACGCTTTTTGGCTTGGGTTTCGGGGGTTTGTTTGTTTGTTTTCTTTTTCCTCCTCGCATACTAACAGTGTGAGTGCTAAAATTCAAAACTACCATGAAAATGCACGTTAAATCTTTTATTCAGATGCAGGACAAAAGAAAAACTTTGCTGCCACCTGGAGGCAAAATCTCCGAAGAACACAGATTAAAGAAAAATGCATCTTTTTTTCATTTCTCACTTTCCAAACCAAACTCTTTCCTTTCTCAATGCAACAGTAATTTTCAAGTGCTACAAACTGAAACTTTCTGATTTTGAAAATAAAAACATGAAACAAGTTGTATACACATTCAGACCCAGGATATATGTATCTCATCTTTGGTAGTCACCAACAGTAAACGCTTATGAAAAAAACCCACCCCATTAATTACCAGGCAAACAGAGTAATAAAGGCAGCCTCTGGCAGTCTAATACTCTATGACTAGCCGCAGCTGAACGGTGCATCACATCTTAGTGTTCAGCAGTCTTTGATGTATGCCACGAATCAGTCTAAACTCTCTCCAAACCAATCTATATCATCACCTCAAAAACTACCTGTCCCAAAGAGTTTCATAGCTCTTTGACAAGGGAAAATACTTTTTCCGTATCTTTAACCCATCTTCAATGCATGCCCTCTCAAACATTATTAGAGACAATTCTCCCACTCTCCATAATACTGAATTTCTCCTGGTTTTTTTTTTCCTCCCCACAATCTATTTTCCAAACTTGAAAAGGTTTAGTATATGTTGTTAATTTTCATGCGCAAGCCATTCCATAACTCACTGTCTTTGTTGCCTTTTTCTGCATTTTACCATACCCTTTTCTGAACTGTTTGGACAAAACTATGCAAAACATTCACAATGTAGGCATGGCTTGGATTTATACACTAAAAAATTACTGGTTTTGTTTCCTTCAATTATTTTGCTAGTAATTCCTAACCTGCCTGTTATCTGTTTAGCAATTGCCAGTTGCTGAGCAATGAGGACCATTTACAGCCACTCCAGGATCTGTGTTCCGAGTGACAATAGATGTCATATTTACCACTCCATCCAAACTACTTTTCCCTACATATATAACTTTTAATTTGTTGCTACGGAACCAACAGCACATTTTTATCACTTTGTTACTCACTACCACAAATTACCGTCAGCTCTCATTTTCAATACCCTCCCTTTTATACTGCATGCAAATGTCATCATTTCAGTACTCTCTTCCCATGTAGCTTATGAACATGTTGAATACCACAGGTGTCCATGAGGGTCAGATGGTATTTCCCCTATACTATGAAAACTGGCTACATACTCTACTTTCTATCTACTCATTACTTTTTATCACTGAGAATTTTCCTTTTTTTTTTTTTTTTCCACATTAACTTTGCTCTTCCAGGTTTACAGACCACTATCACATTTTTTTTTAAATCATAATATAAAATGGTCACATCTATAAAGTAAGTTAAAGGCACCTACGTCCATCCCTCAGACACTAAGATATATGGTTCAACCCAAGCCACAAAAAAACTTCCTGAGCCTTCAAAGCAGCCTAGCCAGATACAAACTACATACTGAAAATGAAACCCTCCTCTGGACAAATGCCTAAGCTATGCCTCAGAATTGTTTCATAGTTAGATCCAGGTCACCAACCATTCAAATGACTCAAAACTATTGACAATTTAACAGTTCCAGTGCCTGGGAACATTCACAGACACTGACTAGCTCATTATTAGACAATCTGATACCATATACGTATACAACAGTATCCCACTAACACATAATTGAATATTAGCCTCACCAAGAAGTGTGGATGTTTTCCCATTGCAAAAGTAATAACCATGTGGGTGAACATCCTATTTCTTATTTTCATTTCTACAGTTTGATCAGTTCAGCATTTATACTTGCAAATCCTCTGTGAAGATTTACTCTAAAAGGGGCATCACATCTCCCTAGCACCACCAGATAGTTCAGTAGAAGTTTAAACATCACTAATCAGGACTCAGCAGTTTTAAAAATCACCTCCTTCGAAACTCTTGGAAAGATACCACATTGTTCTGGGACATCATTACTATTCTTTCTACCTCTCTGTTCTTAAGCTTCAATCAACCCAGGTCAAATTTTTTTTTTCCTTATTCGTGATCTACTAAGCACACCCATGATGTGCAAACTTTCCCCAAATTCCTCCACATACTGAGCACGTGCAATGATCTGATGCTGGCTCAGCTTTATCTTTTTCAGAACTCCTGTCACATACTATTATCTACAGCCAAGTGACAGGCTTTTGAATTTATTGATACATTTTTATAAAATGAATACTTACTCCAGACAGACTTTTATGACCACTAGGAAGTTGTTTCTCAAAACCTGTTTTGATCTATCTCATTCTTATTCGTACTTAATTCAGCAATTTCAATGCTTTTTTCTATTGTCCTCATTTGAACACTATTTCCACTTCATGTTTTTTAAAAAACCCTCAAGCGAACTGCTTTTACGCTGTTGCTCACTTATAAAAAGCATATGAAAAGGCTTATAATGGAAAAAGTCTTTCTGATGGGTAGGTGCATGTTTAACACTAGTTTCAGATACGGTAGCTTTCAAACGCTCTCCTTGGCTTTAGAGGTCTTCATCCCTTTTCAGTGGTAAATCTAACTTCTTTTTTTTGACTAGTTACTTCTTTGCAATTAAATACGGCTCTCAGCTCCTAGGGCTGCTGTCCTTGTCGGAGGGCTTACAGGAAACCTCCTTTATTTATGCTCTGGATTTCGATCCATTCAGATTCTTTGATATTCACCAGTCAAATAGGTAAGTTAAAGCTACGCTCTCATTATCAAGGAGAGAAAGGAAGCTCAGACTAACAATTCTAAGAGCAATGCACTTAGTTTTATGAAGTGGAAAAGACGCTGACGAGATAAATATACAATCCGTCTCTCCTTCCTAATGCATGACTTTTTTTCTTGATTTATTTCAAGATTACCGATGCGTTTCGTCGTTCAATTCCAACTCGGATCCCCAAACCAAAGCCTACAAGCACAACCAAAGTACCTGTCAAAATTCCTGATGGACATCTCAACAAACCACTTCAAGACAGCAGTTCTGGAAAGCTACACATTATAAGGACGGTGTCTAAAACCTGCCTTCAAAGCGGAGGGAGAAGGTAAATAATTTTCTATGCTTTATGACACTAAAACAAAATCTGAATTTCAACAGTAGTTGTTTCCACTGGGGAAAAGTCTGAAACCATCCAGATGGTCAGCACGTCAATGGTCACCAATCACGGGACACAAAGAGACAGACAAATTCTTAGGAGCCAAAGGTAACTGCATGTCTGCAGGGACCAAGCTCTGCTCCCATTTTTCTGGTGTAAATCCAGAATTTGGCCTTCACAGTAGAGAAACACATGAGACACTAATAAGTTTCTTCTATATATTCAATTTTGAGATGTTCCACAAATAACAGTAATGTTGTGTCAGCATATTAAAAAAAACAGCCAAACAACGCAGTCAATCAAATGAAGAGGGGTTGAAAGAGGTGTTATTTTGTTTTCAAAGTGGGTCTAATCGAGAATTGTTTCAGTATGGCTATCTTGTGTTCAGTAGTAAAGATAGACGGAAGAAAGGTATGAGGAAATCTGCTCTTTTTATAATGCACAGAACTTAAAGAAATGCAGAGCTCCTTGTTGTGCCAAGCATCACTTTAAAAGCATGATAATAAGATGAACAATTCTCTCCTCAATGAGTTAAGTAGCGTGATTATTTTCACTCACATTCATGCAGATGTTATGTTAGGAAAACAAACGCAAGAACTGAGGTGGATACTGTTTGTATTCGCTGTATAAACTTTCATCATTTTATCTGGACTACAGTATTTACATTTCAGTTCACTTAAAACAATATTTTGAAACTCATCACAATTTGTGTCAAACTCAACAGTAAGTTGTGACTTACACAGAGGTGCAATTTTGTTCTTGCATTCCTCCACAATTTTGCCCTTCAACTCCTCACATTCAAGTAAAACAGGTAACTGCACTCATAACTCCTAGTGAAGTTTTGTTTTTTTTTACCAAGCTAACTCTTTGCACACGTAGTTCTCATTCATCCATAAGAAAATTTGCCTTTTTGCTTTTCTTAAAGCATAACTTAATTAAGACTTAAAATTTACGCAGTTTCCTTTCAGCCAACACACACACACACACACACAATAATCAAAATATTAGAAAAGACTTCAGGTTTGTTGTTTTCAATTTTCTGAAAAATAGCAATTGTTGCTCTGACAAAAAAATTTCTCACTGTGCTGCTTTAGAAAGTTAAAACTAACAAGATGCTATTACTGCAAAGAACCCCACACAGGAATCCTGCAATACCAACTAACATGAGTTACTGTTTTCGAATATAGAAATTAATTTATTTCCCTGGTATTAATGTCTCCCTCGTTCTTCTTCCCCTAACAGAGTGCATTCCACCAGTCTAAATGGCTCAACTGATAATTTGTGGAAAAACTCCATTCACATAGGTCTTTCTTTAAGAACTGCCAAATCCTAATTCCTAAATAAAGCAAAACTGGTGATGATCACAGTGCCATAGCCAGAATCGCAAACCTTTTACCGAAGCAAAGAGATTTTGATGTATTCAGTTACACATTTTTTTCCCCTTTATTTCACAGCTAAAAGTTTAACCTAACTACTGAGACAGTACAACACATTAGCACTGCTGTGTGACTGTTTTTGCAAACCCCAAACAGGAACCTATGCCTCCCTCTACAGCTTCACAGATTCTCTAGGAGTACTTTAAAAAAGGAAAAGCTTAAAAAGATCAGTCTACTGATAACTTATTTCAGCTTGTATTCTACAAGACACAACTGTGTCAAAATGTAGAAACTAAAGAATGACTCTTCTATATTAAAATGAAAAGGCTTCAAATTGTATTCACTAAATCTGCAGGTAACTATACAGTTCCAAGGTTCTATATCAAGTATGCTCAGATTCAAACAGAGTTCACAGAAGAACACCATTATATGTTCTGCAACTTGCAGAATGAGACTATTTAAACACAAAGAAACACAAATTTCAAAAATCAGCTGTCAACTAACTTGGCATGCTTATCAGAGAGATCGTCAGTACAAGAACAACTTTCATCAGAAGGGACAGTAACTCATGGATGCACGAAAAAAAAACAACAAAAAACTACAAACATCTCCCTATATAAGTTTGCCAGCAGATCTCAGCTCCAATCAAGCACCAGAACTCCCACAGAATGTGCTACAACGAACAGTCCTCATCTGGGTAGCTGCAAATCACATATTACAAATTGATGCTCTCTGGCACCCTTTAGTGCCAATCTACAGAAAGAAAAGAAAACCTCTGGCAAAATAATTAATTTCCACAATAGCATCCTTTGCTTTAAAGCCCACAAGGGACCCACAAGTACTGTCAAATCATCCTCCATAGTACCATATTATACCTCTCACCTATTTGTACTGCTGACATAGAAGAGTCTTTTGCTCCTGTTTTGAGATGACATAATTCATTTCTACCTAAGAGGCACGTGACCCACATAGGCTCTTACTTAATGATCTAAACAAACTGATAAAGCAGGGATACTACACTCTTTCGGGATTAAGGGAGACAAAGAAAGCACAGAGAATGAAAGACAAGGAGTGGAAACATAGAAGGAGGAAACTGGAAGAATTTCTGAAAACAGAAATCCACCCCTCTCCCTCAAACTGCTTGGGAGGAGTGGCATGCTGGCTACAGGCAAGATACAGACATGTACAGCGCTATGAGAAGTGCTCTTTCTGTTCACAGAGAGAAAAGGGGAAAGCTGGTGTCTTTCACCAGTACTAAACAAACTCTTTAGTATTCCTCATCCTCTCTCTTATAGTCCTGAATACATTAGAAAAATCATATTCAAGACTGGACATAGTTGTGACATGAACTTGAAAGAGAGAGGGAAGGAAGACAATAATTCCTTACTCTCTCCACAAATGTCCTCTCAAAGTGAAAGTTTTGCTGAAGAAGTTATGGGGCAAGGTTCCTTAGTTTGTGTCATGTGACAAGGTAAATAGATGGCTAATCCCTTCAGGGCTTTTTTTGCTGTTGGGTTTTGGGTTTGTTGTTTGGGTTTTTGTAACCACCTGCAGCAGGGTAAACATCCATGTCTCAAAGTGAGAGTAACTACCTTTAATCTTTAACAGGGCTTCTAAAATAATTATTTCCAATTACGTGGCCAAAACCAAATTAATAATTACTTCTATATCCATATACTGGGACATATATTTTGTGTTTTCATACCCTTTAAATGAGTCTGAACATCTTTCATACACTTCGTCTTGAAAGCAGACTCTTCTAACTACAGGTTCCTAAAACCTAAGATACTTTTGAGGGGTGAGTTATTAGGAAGAATATTCCATTGGTCAGGACTTATTCTAGGGCTAGTCTTAAAGGGCTTGGCAAAAGATCAGTATTTTAAAATTACATTTCAAATTCTTCTGGTTTGCACCTAGAGTCGTGGTAGAGATGCTTTTTTAAAATAGGTCTGCAAATGAAGTTGGATTTTTTTAATTAAACTTGATGTTTCCCAGAAATAAACTTGGTCAAGTCTGTCAAAAGTTCTCGCTGATGGGCAGTTATTTTCTTGTGTTGCTGCTTACATTGTAAACCCTGATTTGCCATTTCATGCAAACTGACTTTGAAGCATTTTACAGTATCCATAAGATGCAGTACAATTAGTCTTTGATTTTACATCTGTTATACATGAAAAATAGCTGCACAAAATAAAAGCAACAGATGCTCTTCTTACTTTTCTGATGGCTTGTGTCAGCTTAATATAACAACAGGCTCCACAAAAAGAACCTACCAACAAGTATACAAAGGTGGGATATGAACAGCAGAGTAAACGTTTTGCACAACACTCACCTGTAATCATTACTTGTAACACATTCAAAGAATGTTCTTGGAGTAAAGTGCATATAGTGCTTTGAGCACAGGGCTGGGTTAGGCACCTCTAGAGGTTCCTTCCCACCTGAATTCTTTTAGTAGCTCAACAATGCAATTGCAAAAAACCCAAGGAGTTTTACGTAACTGGAAGTGTTGTGATTCACAGTCTCATCTCAAAGTCAGATGGTTTATCCATCATGTCAAAAGTTTATCATCCAAGTCCTGCTTTGTATCTAGTTTCTAAAAGAAAGCTGCCAACATTACAAAAATCAGCTTTACCACCCAGCCCAAATGAAACTTCTAGTTAGCAGAATGTACAGGGAGGGTCCTAAGATATTTTGGACTCCTGAATGAAAAACTCCTAATGAAAAGCACTTACCATGGGAACTGAAACTGATTAAGAAACCTACATAAGACTGAAAAAATAAAAATGGAAGGCTCAGGAGCCTTATTAGGGCTTGTGATACCTCTTTATTACATACCTACAACTTTTATATTGCACTCTCTCAAAACTATTCTCCAAGTACCTTTTTTCACAGCATCCATTGCCAAGATACTGGAAGATCTAAAGTCTTCCCAGAGGTAGAGATAAGTCCCAGTAACTTCCAACCCTTAGCAATGCTATAAGATTAAAAACAAACATTTTTTTATTCAATAAAATGGGGCACTGTAATGTCTTAAAGTTGCCTAGATCTACCTAAATATCCACACTAAATCTCAACATTGCAGGTGCAACCACAGGCTGTAAAGTGCTTTAAGACACACTATAAAAAGCCAAGTATAGGTCACAGATCGTATAACCATCAGAAAAAGAGACAAATCAGTCATAGTATCATGCTCCAAAGAGCAATGGATGGAGAAAAGCTGTTTGACTCCCGCCCTTTTACAGTAACACATGGCAAGGGTGATGTGAGACACTCCCGTGATCACATGGGTGATGCTTTTCAAGTACCAGATATTCTTCCCTCCAAAGGCTCTACTATGGATTTAATGCTTCCAAGGCCTTTCAGAACTGTAAGTAACTTCACGTCGGTAACGGTAATCACCATATGGATCATGCAACATTCTTTCGTCAAAGAAACTCGGTTTAGAAGCAAACACAGTTTAACTAAACGAATGCAGAGGACATCTAAGCTCTGAACTCAAAGCAAGCGGTTTTCTTCCTCCCCAACCCCTGTTGTCCCACCCCCACCCCGCTTTTTAAAATTCGCTTAAATGTATTTTTTGTTGAGTGGGTTCCTGGTGTTACTCCAGTACTGATATTTTCGTTTGCCGCTTCACCCTCTAACTATCCCGGGTCTGAAGGGTCATAGATTAGACCCCAGCTGGCTCCAGCGATTTTGTTTATAAGCAAAAGTGCCATCAGTAGCAAGCAGGGACAACAGGCACGAGAAGCAAAAGTGAGTGAGAGAGGAAGACCAGAAGTAAATTAAAAGCGGAGAAGGGAAAGGCGGGGGGCTGGAGGGAGAGAGAGGGGAGTGGAAAAGAAAAATTAAAAAAAAAAAAAAAAAAAAAAGAAGGAAGAAGGAGGGCCGGGGAGGAGGGCGCTGGGCCTTAGGAAGACTCTTTCAAGCTCGGCGTCAGAAGCGAACTCCAGGAGATAAGTACCTGGACTGCCGCCTGCCCCGGACGGAGTGTCCCACCACGGCTCCTCCAGCGTGTCCCCCATCCTGCC
>WUAM01000043.1:692176-706310 GCA_024336885.1 Actenoides hombroni
GCGGCCGCTGCCAACCCTCTTCCCTCCCTCCCTCCCGTCCCCGCCGCCCCTTGTTGCCGTGCCCGCCCCCTGCCCCCTATCCCCCCCGCCGGGCGGTCCCCCCGGCCGATGCGGCCCCCGGGGCGGGGGCGGCCCCCTGCCCGCCCGCTGGCAGGCCCCAGCGCGGTGGGAGCCTGCGGCGAGCCCTGGGTCAGAAGCGTCCGGAGGCTCGGCACCTCCCCGGGCTCGAAAGAGGAAGCGCTGCAGGCAAAACGAGAGCGAGACCGGCCGCGTCCAGCTTGGAGCGAGGTGGTTGGTCTAGTTTAAAATGACAGCTGTAATAAGTGGTAAGAGCTGGCCCACGTGTGCACCTGTCTGCCTGGAGTGGTGGTACTTTGTCCAGAGCAGCTTCCCCTTTTTTCTGCTTACTTGTTTAAGCACAGGTGACAAAGATGGGTCCTGCCTTGTTTTCTGAATGATTTTGCTCACCACCCTCCTCTAGTGCAGCTATTACTTATAATGGATTTTACGTTGAACCTCTAGGACAAGAATAGAGACTATTTCTGGAGCGTGTATAGGATCATTTTGATGGTAACAGTGATGTGATTTTAGTATTTGTTGCATGCATATTCACTTAAGATTGCTGAGGCTTAAATAAGCATTGTGTTTAAACACTGCAGCTATTCTTCCTGCATCCCCCATCTCGATCCCTGCGTCTTCACTTTGTTTTTCTCTTTGCGCTTCTGCGTTGCATGTGATTTCTTTCTGTGGTTCTGTGCCACAGTGTTGCTCTTTGTCCTTTCCACGTACACGCTTTTAAACAATTACCTTACAGACCTGCTTTTTATGATCATTTCCTATCTCGTGGTTTTGTTTCTAGGCTTTGTTTTTATGGGGCAGAGTCAAAGTTTATTGCTAACTGCTCAGCTTTTTGGTTTTATTTAGTTGTCTCAGTGTAAAGAAGTCAGAAAGAACACCCGTGCAGGTGTAGCTGGTATCTATCCTTTGTTTAGGTTGGCTCTACAAATACAGCTCTTGGGTCAAACAATCAAGTATCATTTACTAGCAAATGAAAACAAATCAGTGTAGCTTTTTAGCCTTTTTTTTTTTTTTTGCTTTTAGTTACGGCCTCAACATTTATGAGGCACTTTCTGTAGACACAGTCTTGCACAAGAATTATTTCTAAATACAGACCTGACTGTTAGGACATATAATTACAAAGTTGAGGACAGGCTCATTGATGATCTTGACACTTTGAAATATAATCCTGGACATTCTATAAGAACCATGTTGAAATATCTCTGAAAATTTACTTCAACCTCTTTCATAATGTTGAAAGAATATTACTATCTCCCAGATCTCCACAAACCACTAAAATCTCCCTTGAAAATGAGCCACAAGTGCTTTTTCCAGATGCTTTAAGGTGCAGCCTGCATTGTTGTTCTGACTGGCAGCTTCCAAATGTAACTATAGTAAATTTGGTATGGTGGTGCTACTAGAAAAGGCAAACTTGAAGGTTTTTATTAGAACAGATTTTCTAAATCAGTGGGAACAGTTCAAGATGTTAATGCCTAAATGCTACATTATAAAATGCCAGGATATGTCCTGTTACTAGAGCTGTATCCTGTGAATAACATGAAGTTGTATTCCTTATTGCTTGTTCACAGACTTTATGTGGCATTTTGGTTTCGTTGTTGTGTTTTGGGTTTTTTTTAAAGCCAGTTTCAGTGAAATATTTTCTTTTTTATTTGTTGATTTACACTGTTGTCTTATATGCATACCTGAAAGCTGTTGAACAGTTTTTGCTTTTCTAAGTATCTTTCAAATGAGCTTTTCAGTTTAAATTACTACATTATCATAGTTTTGAAGTATACAGGATTGTGCAGTAACACTTAATGTTTGAAAAAAAAACCCAGTTAAAACATAAAATGATGCATATGTACAACTGGACTGTGTTGGGAGCAAAACCATCGGTGCTGATTCCTTGTCCTCTGTTCAGTTCCTTAGGGGGATTCAAAGGCAGATGTAATTTTGTGTTCAGAGACTGTGACAGCATCTTGAATATGTAGAATCTAGACATGCTTATTAACACAAAAAGCCCTTTTTATTTTTCCTGTGTCAACTTGACATTCAGTGCTGGCATAAGTGATTTGGAGAGGACACAAACTAATGATAAGTTAAACCCCTCAACATCCATATTGACTGCTTAGTGTCTTGTTTAAAAAAAAAAAAAAAAAAAAAAAAGAAAAAAAAAGAAAACTTGCCTCTGTACAATATGATTAAAAAAAAACCCCAAACCAACAAACAAACTCACATCATCACCACCCCCAAACTTCTGTATAGAGTTATTGAAAAATGAGATTGTCAGCTTTGTATTCAGTAAATGATAGAAGTTTATCAGGAGTTTTGATTTAAAAATGAGAAAAGAAAGTCTGTCAGACCTTGTTTATTAAATATTTCTTTTTAGCTGTTTGGCATATTCTCAAAATTTAATTTGAGAAATTGCCAGCAGTATTTGATGCTGGAAGACATGTCTGTGCCCAAAGCTAATAATGCTGTGAAACACAAAGGAGGCAAGCTGCTTTCAAGCTGTGCCATAAAATCTTAATTTCTTTTCCTTTCATCTGTTTATTTCATTATTTTAACAATAATTTTAGTCAGTGCAACTACTCAGCTGAATGTATTGTAACAAACAGTCTGGACTGTTATTAGTTAAAATTTTTGTAATTGGAAGTTATAGTTTTATCTCTCATTTTTCAAGGAAATAAGTAATTTGGACTTTTTTTTTTCTTGTTCAGTTTCTCAAACAGCTAAAGATATAAACTGTTATGAATTAATTTTTAAGACCTTTTTGCAGATGCTTGTTTAATGCCCAAGCTTCAGGGAACTTGATCAAGTAGTTTGTGAGGGGTTTTTGAGGTTCTATACTTTGAAAGTTAAGACGTGAACTAACTAAATATAACTAACCACAGATGGAATTGTTCCTGTGCATTTAACTTTGCATTGGAATCTTTCATCTTATGAGTCCCAAAATACACTCCAACTGCTTCATACAACAGAGTGATAAAACTAGTATATAAATTATTTTTTTTCCATGCTCAGAATCTGGCTCATGTGTGCTTGGAGCCATGATACTTCTTCCAAAAGCATAAACAAAAAAAAACCTTTGCTACTAAGTGTGAAAACACATTTGAGGAAAAAAGTGAGGTGAAAATGTCAGGGAATGAATGTTTTTCTCCAAAATTCCATTGATTAAAAAACTAAAACTGATGATACTCTTGGTAAGGGGTGAGCTGGTAGAAGTCTAGCTTCTGATTTAGGGAAAAGAGGAATGATGTGTGAGGATGTTTAAGAAATACTACCACTTACACTGGAAGTGGTGGTGGCCTACTAGAGCATATCATGAGCAGCTATGGTGAGTTTGTCGCTTGAGGAGTGTGGGAGAAAATAATGAAGGAAACTTTTAAAGTGTTATGCCAACATCAGTTCAGTGGTCAGAATACAGGAAGTAGTTTGAGAAGTAGTATAATGTAAGTGAGAGTATTTGTTTTAACCCTCTTTTAGGCCACTGAGTAATATCTTTAACAGGCAGGTGTGCAGTAGTAGATTCAGTGTATGTGGAAAAAGGGTGATCATCATCTTTTGGTTTGATGTGTGTTTAGCTAATGAATTTGGTACATGTAGAGGATAACTGTTGGGCTATGGAAATAATAAATTAGTATTAGAAATGTGCCCATTAGAAATGAAAACTTTAAACTTCTGAAGCTTTTTTTTTTTTTTTTTTTTTGACTTGGAGGAAGCAGCTCAAAGGGATCTGTCTTTCCTGATAACAAATGAGCAGATGTAATGGACTTTAGCAGGTAGATTCCAGGCATTGCAATCTACGGATTGATATAGTTTTCTTAATACTATACATCTTTTCCCATGTATTTGTAGTTTATGTAAACACTTCCTACTGTCTTTTCCCTGCTGTTTACATCCCCACAATTTTTTATTCCCTTCATTAGTATGTTTAAGAGATTATTACCAAGCACATCAGAGTTGTATAGAAGTGAAATAAATAATACTTTAAAAAAAAAAAGTGTCTGAAATGGATGTCCCAACAGTTGATCAATTCCTGTTGCCTCCACCTTTCACTCAGATCATAAGTGTTTTAGCTAAGAAATAAAGTCAGGTTGAATATCTATGAAAATTGTTACCTGTTGATCATAATATATCACCAGACTGACCTGAATTTCAGAGATCCTTCTGTAAGTATAGAAATTTACTCCAGATACACTAGCAGCAACGTTGTGCATTATGACATTTAGAACAGTCTGTCTTGTGTGAATTAACCTCTCATGTTATGGGTTGGCTATAGGCTGGAATTCTACACATCTAACAAAAATTTTGAATAGTATCTAGAAATAGGCAGTGGAGTCATGGCAGAGCAGAAGGTAAGGATGTTAAGGTCTGGAGGAATTAGCCCCTAAAGAGAAGTACTGCATTCTTTCCAAAGTGTAATAATTGTCCATATGAACAAAAGACTTCCTAGCTGATCCTCATTCATGAGAGACAAGGACCCAGCTTGTACAACACCAACTGAAATAAGGTAAAACACAGCTGGTGGACATGTGTTCAAGTATCAAAATCACTTTCATACTTGAACATACATGGATAGAATATTTAATAGAAGAGAATTTTTTTTTATCTTTGAAAAGTCCTTGCTTCTAGTCTGTGAGCAGTCTTGGGAGTTGATTGAGGAAAAGAATAGGTAATTGAATCATAATAGAATAACATATTCCCACCCCCCCGCTGTTATTTCATTTAATTCAATGTTGTGAAGAGATGTGATTCATTACCATGGGAGATGGGTATATCAGTTTCTTGCTTTTTAAGGTGAACTAGTAAAGCTAGCTTTTGCCTGTCGTCTGTATGGTGTACAAAAAGTGGATGACAGCACATATAAAGAGGATTTTGCAAATAGCAGTGCTATTATGGTTTGATAAACAGAGGAAACACACATTTGCAGATAACACTTTAAAGTTGATAAGCTGTGAGTATGAGGTACTAGTACCTGGTGGAATTAGTACTTGTGAATCTGTGCCAGCTGTGTTTTTTGTAATTTGTGTAGATGTGGTTTTAAGTGTTGTTTTGGTTTGTTGGTTTTTTTTTCTCAAAATAATTTTCTTTGGAGGACATATAAACCAAGTTTATATATTGTAATTTTAAGACCTTTCCACCTGAAATACAATGGACGTACAGCCATTGCATTAATTTCCACATGCCTATTTAATACTTGGATAATATTTGTAGCACAGAAAATACGATTAGTTGCTATAACCTACAGAGGTAGTGGAGTCTCCTTCTCTAGAGACTTTAAAAGAGACTAGAGACTTCTCTAGAGACTGTCAAAACCTGCCTGGATCTGTTCCTGTGTGTCCTGACCTAGGTGATCCTGCTCTGTCAGAGGAGTTGGACTTAATGATCTCCAGAGGTCCCTTCCAAGCCCTACCTTTCTATGATTCTGTGATTCTCTAATTCAGTGCCTAGCTATTGCTCTTTAGTCTGTGTGTCATAGATAGCGTGCGCATAAAGTTGCTATCTAGCTAAGGGCATCTAGCTCTCCTCAGCTGGGATTTGATGTTGGCTTCTGCTGAAGTTGGATCATAGGAGAATTGACACAGTTCTGCTGAGTGCTAGATCTCTTTGTGTAAATGTCATGGAAATACTTGGGTTTTATTCAGGGTGAACTGATTTGGTGATTTAACTTTTCCAGTGTTGAACATTGTGTGCGCGATCAGAGAAAATGATGGGTGACAAGTGCTGGTGTGCTTGGGTGTTCCCCCACTTGCTGTCGCATGAAAGGGACAGTCACCCATGCAGCCTGTAGTTCAATAATAAGTGGCCTTTGGGACATTTTTTCCATTGGTTTTGTTGTTGTTAGTGGTGGATTTTTGTTGTTGTGGGGTTTTTTTGTTTGCTTGCTTGTTTGGGTGTTTTTTTTGGTGGTTTGTTTTTCATTTAATAATAAAAATGTAAGAAAAATAAGTCATCAGTCTCTTTGTAAACTGTGTTTTCTTTTGTCCAAAGTTGCAAAATTACTTGAAGAAAACAGACTGTTGGTTGTGTTTTCATGTATATTTGAAATATGATTGAAAGTGCTACCAGAAAGTGCTAGCGAAGAAATTTGCTGATACAGTGCAAGGAAAATGCTTATTCTGCAAGCTTGTCAATACTTTGAGAGGTTTTAAGTGAGGGTAGCTTGTTACTTATTGTTACATGCATACATTCTTACAGGATTGAGATTTTAATCTGTTTATCAAAAAGGATATCGGAAGTGTGTGTCTTAAGCTTTTAGGAGACCAAAGTTGAGAACCTTTATATCAAGGAGTTAGTTGTGGATACTTGCCAATTAAAGAACTAGACAAGAGCTGAGCAACTGACATTCTTTTTCTGTGGGTATTTGGAATTTACTACATAGTATGTAACATGAGGTAATTGAAAGCTATACTGGTAACACTTTAACATCTGTTACTCCATGTGTATAAATAGATGCGTTATTCACAAGGAATGCCTCTTCATACTTGAATATCTGTTCTGCATAAACAGTCATGTTCTGTGTTTTGCTCTGGCTGTAAACCTCCTGGATGTGTGTTTAACTCCTCAGGTACATAAAGCAAAGCCTTTCTTAAGGGTTATGTCAGAGCTAGTAGAGAAAAGATAAGAGGATACACTAAGGGAGAAGTTTTGCCTATGGGACCTATGTATCACTGCCATTGCTATTTTTCCAGTGAACCTGGTGTTTTGCCACTGCTCTGCTACATGATATTGAAATTCCTGAAATCATCAGATGTGGTTCTCTCATTATTGACAGCATGGAACCGTTGAAACAGTCTGCAGAAGCTATCAGAGAGATTGTAAAGTAATAATTTCTGAATGAGTACCTTCTTACCTATAATGCTTAGGAACTTTTGTTGTCTTACTATGGCAACTTAAATGTCATTACAGTTTGACTGTCTTGTGAATTTGTGTATTTTGCTACTCTCTGCACTATTATTAACATTTTTGTATGTTTTAATTCAGTCTTGTGCACATGGCCACACTTACAGTACTAGAACTTTATAGATAAGTAAATCTGAATTTGGGTCCTTTCCCATTTCAGGGAAATATGAGGTTAAAAGCTGACTGTTCTAAACCTTTGAAATAAGTTTTCTGTTTTCTAGGTCATCTAACACTTAATTTAAAAGAACTCTGCCATCTAATTTCGGTGTAATGTTTGCTTTGAATGCATTATGCTTGTGTGAAAATTTGCCGTATATCTCTTAAGCTGTAAATTACAACTAAATTTATGTTATGTTTTGCAACATTATCGCTTCATGAAAACAACAAAAATATGCCCATGGTTTTCTTTTCGTGTATGTAAATTGAATGGAATTAGATGTTGAACAAGCAGCTTTAAAAATAAAGGAATAATTGCAAATATTTAATATTCATAATTGCCCAGTTGTCTTGTAATGTACCTTTACATCTGTGTGGGTTTTGATAGTAGCTTCCAATCTATATCTAATTAATAATACTTTAAAAATATTGCATAATTAATTTTTAATAAACACATTGCATGTCATTATTGTAGGGAAAGTGATCTTGCAGACGCTCTAGAAGAAGGAGGCTGTGATCTTGAAACTGTGAGAAACATCATTCAAGGAAGGCAATTGCCTGCTGATCTGAGGGCCAAAGTCTGGAAGGTAAATATGATGATAAATCAAGATGCAGGAAATAGTTGAAATTGTGTTTGATTAGAGATAAATGATTTAATTACCAGGTGTCTCTACAGAAGAGATGTAGTACTGGAATTTTAATATGCACGTACATTGGTTCAGTTTCAGAATATTCCTCTTTATTGAGTTAAATTACTGAGTTCAGTAACTGGGTAACTACAAAATAAAACTGAAATGTTTAGGGAAAAAAAAAAAAAGAGAAAAGCTGAAATGATTAGAAAGTGTTCTATTTTTGTTTTCAGATTGCCCTTAATGTTGTAGGAAAGGGGGACAGCCTAGCATCCTGGGATGGCTCTTTAGACTTGCCTGAACAGAGTATAATTCATAAGGATTGCCAAGAGCTAATTGGTAAGTTCAATTACATTTAGGTCGCCTATGTGAAAACTTCTCTATTCTCAGTTGTCTTAGGCCTTTGTTATTTATATTGAAGCTCAAAAATGTAAACATTCAGGTTGCAGCTTTGAGGAAGAAGATGAGAAAACAGAGAAAATTAGTAGGAAATCATAAGAAAACAGTAGTATCTTATCTGTACTTTGACTCTGGAATGGGTAATGTCATGGAAGTTTATAAAGTATTAGCTTGTAAATGACAGTTTGCATGTTCAGAAAGCTTCATCAGTTAAAAAAAATGTAATTTTTTCCAAGCTCCTCTTTTAAAATAGACACTCTTTCTACAGTGTACTTCAGGTTTTTAGTTGTCTAGTGACTGGTTCTTAATCTGAGAAGCTGATGTAGCACCAAAATGCATATAAAGTTTAAAGGAAGAAATATATTAAACATTTTGTACTTCAAAGACTATTTTTAAGAAAGATACTTTTTTTTTTTTTTTTTTTAAAAATAGTGTTTTCAGCAAAAATGAAAGATTGTGTTTGTGAAAGCAAGATGCTGCTAGGGCATTGGAAATAATATTCCAGTGTGTCTGAAAGTAGCTGCTACAAGGTCTGGTTGTCAGCTCTTCACTGAAATTGCCAAATTCCTGACACCAAGTAACCACATTAATAGCAATGATCAGGTGATGGAGTCAGTGCTGACTCATAAACTAGGATACTTCTGATACTTCTTCTCATGGCATCAGTAAGAGAATCTTCTGTTTTATTACCTGTTATGCTTTAATTTATTCTTGAATAATTAAAAGTTAAGGCAGAGAATGGAGTTATTGCATGTGTACATACCTACCACTTTTAAAATGCAGTTCTACATTTTCTAGCTCTAGAATCAAGTAGGTCTTATTTTGCTTCTCTTTGTCCTGTAAAGGAAAGGGGGTTGGGGGGGAATTTCCACTGTGTTATTTAATCACGGTGTCTTTTCAGGAAAATGGCAAAACATCCCAATTAGTATTCATAGCATATAAAATGAATCACTTCCATGTCTGTTAGTTCTCCTTTTGTCTTTATTGGCAAGTATTTTGTAATATATAACAATATTAAACTGATTAATGTAATAAATGAAAAGTTAGTTCAGAATGAAGGTTAGAGATTTCTCTTTTGGGTTGTATTGAATCTCTCTTTCAATGTTTTAGCAAACCAAGTCTTCAAATTTGAAGTAAATCTTCAGATGTCATTTGGTTTTTAGGTACTATTTTATTTTCCTGAGAGGTGGAGGAAAGGAAATGCCAAATACTGGCTCTTTGATGGGAAAGTATTAGATTGCCATAATAAAAACTGTATTAAAAGTAATGAGATTTGTGGGCTTCTTGTAATTCAGGGGGGAAAAATGTTCACTAGAAACTTAATGCCACTGCATTAATGAAGTGTGTGGGCATCTAATCTCCCTGTCCTAGACATAACTTGGCTATTCCTTCTTTTACTGTAATTCAGTTTAACTATAGTTAAATTGGCACAATCTGAGTGGATTAAAACAAATTTATTCCTGAAATACATAATTCATAAATGCATTTAATAGTAGATTTTTAATTTAAGTCTCACGTGTTTAATATTAAAGGAGAAAATTATATGAACTTACATAAAAGTCTGGTTTCACTACAATCTGTATAATAAATATCAGTATATTTAACTGTAAGGTAAGTAGTTATTTCATCACATGGAAAGCATAATTTGGGATATGGTATTGAAATATTACAGTACATATTAGAGTTATTGCTTTGAATGAGGTGGGTGCCAGTACTTTTTCTGAAGTCTTGTCAACCTTATTAAGAAAAAGCCCATAGAGAAAGATGCCTTGGAACTAATGAAATCCTAAGATTTGTGTACGTATCCAACTCTATAATGACAGTAGTTAAGAAGTGTTTAGCTTGCTACCCTAATTATAGAACGGGTTTTGTGCCACTTGTTTTGTGTCAGTTTTCATCCAAATGCAACAATATAAATTATGGATTCAGAATTAATCTGCCATTAAATACGGGATATCTTTACTTTTCAGTACCTTAAAACATTTGTAAGAGTTCAAAGCAACATACTACATTATAGAAGTGATTATATGTTCATGGTTAGTGTAGCTTCTGATTAGTAACAGTACCAAATTGAATTTAAAAGTCAGGTGTAGTTGTAAGTAATCAACTCATTTCTCGGTTTATAGTTACCTGAACAACCCCAAATTTAAACTATTGTCGGGAAAATTACTTTGAAGTGGAGTTTAACAATGTGATTTATATGCTAATACTAAAACTTCTGTCTGTAAGCCTAGCTGATTTCAAACTACTGATTTTCATAAATTTGCACGTCAGTGGGCTTGTGAGGAATTGGAGGTATGCTTTGTGGATTGATCTATGTTGAGAATGAATTTGTTGTGTAAGTTATCTGCTGAGCACATAAAATAGAAACAGAAGAGGAGAATTTTGCCTATTAAAAGAATCTACCTCTTTGTTTCATATGGTCCTGGAAAACACAAGCTTCTTTCATCCTGTTGTTGTGATATTTAAATGCCTTATTCTACTGGGTTTATAAAATCACTTTTGTTGTGATGCCTTTTTGAATGCCCACTCCCCAAGCAGCCCCTGTCAGTGCAGTTGTGCTTTGAAATACTCTCATCTCATTCAGGTTGGAAGACCATTAATACACTTTCTATTGCTTTGTCTATTTCAGACCAGTTGTCAGTGCCAGAAGAGGAGAAGTCAGTATTGCTTTTGGATATTGAGTCTGTTATTACTTTTTATTGTAAATCTCGCAATGTTAAATACAGTTCTTGCCTCGGTTGGATACATCTACTCAAACCTCTGGTTCACCTTTCTTTGCCACGCAGTGATTTGTACAACTGCTTTTATGCTATCATGAATAAATTCATTCCAAGGTAAAAGTCTTTCTTTCACCTGTGTACTATTTTTATTGTCATTAAAAGTATTTTCTGAAAGGATATGCATGTCGGTTTTGGCTAGAGTATATTTTATTCACTTTTTCTCATGTTTTGTAACTATCATGAAATGTTTACAGGAAATCCAGTCTAAGAAAATATTGACAATAGATGAGGGAAATGTACAGCATAACTTGTTGGGCCATATTATACTTTGTATTTTCTTTTTTTTCTGGAAGAGCATCTCTAGCAAGCCAAAGGAAGAGTGAGGCAAAACCCCCCTCAAAATAAGCTATTTTAGATGAGGGAGGTTTTGCTATTTTGTTTTGTTTTTTTTTTTCTTGGAAACATTGTTACTTTCAAGCCTCTTGGTATAAAGTATTCTGTAAATACCTATCTTTCTTTTCTTTCTGCCCTTCCTTTTGAATCGTGAGTTTCCTGAACTTTACAAAATTAACAAACAGGTAATATGGTTGACATTATTCTTTGTTGGGGCCATAAGTAGAAGAAAACATCTCAGATATGCAGTTGAGTAGACTATGATTTGTATGAGAGCTTGTAAGGTAGTAAACTAATTTAAAAACTGAGTGGTTAATGTAAATGTCTCTCATCCCAGGGACGACATGAGGAAAAGTACATTGCATCTGCTTACATTACATCCATATTACCTCTAACAGGGTAGAAAAAAACAAATCAAACCCCCAAAACAACAAAAAAAACTCTGACAACCACCCTATCATTAAGCAGAATGTAGGTTAGTTTCCAGGGCAATTTATTTCTGTTTAGCTAAACTTTTTTGTTTGTTTGTTTTTGCTTTGCTTTTGTTTTTTTACCAGTCCTTCCAATGGCTGAGCCTGCTGCCTCCATGAGGCTTCTAGCCTAGGCAGTAATGGATAGCTACAGGAATTCACAGTTCTTGATAAGCGGGAGTTTTATTGTTGTTTTTTGGGGGAGTGATTCTTGATCATTTGTTTATTGTTTGTAAGTTTGTTGTTTGGTCAGTTTTTTTTAAACTGGGTATTTATTAAGGATTGATTACTACCACAGCTACCAGATGTAAAAAAAATGACTGAGTAAAACAGTTAACAAAAATGGCTGAACAAGGTTGTTCGTTCCACTGTCAGTAGAAACATGGAAAGATTATTTTTGAGCTTATTTTGGAGTACATATCTGTTCTTAATGCTAAAAAGTATTAAGGAATGATTGACTGAATGGAACAATTGACCATATTAACCATTAAAACAAAATTATTTGCAAGTCATGATTCTTATGCTAAATTCATTAATAGAATATTTTTTCTTCTTTTCACACTTTTTCTCCTGTTAACTTCATGGGAAGTTGGAGTTCTTGTGATAATTTCAGAAGAGAATCTCCACTTAATAATTTGCTGTGAATGTTTCCATTTCACCACCACAGAGATACACTTGTTTAAGAAAGTTAGGCTGATAATTGCGTTTGGAGATCAGTGTCAAGTTTCACATAAGCTTACCTAAGTTTTCTAACACTTGAGATTTGTTCCTGATGTCTTTAAACAGATATTTCTTCATTTTAAATACTCCTTTATTTCCTGCTTGATGAATTTAGTTACTATTCCTCTATGACATAATCATCTTTTAAATTTCCTTTGGCTGCCATATTAGAATGATGTGTATTTTTAAATTGTATTTTTAGTTAACATTGTTACAAAGATAGCATTGATTTGATATTTAAATCTGTTTTAAATAATTCTATATTATATACTCTATCGAGTATTGGCAGTATTTTGTTCTTTCTTCTGCCTTATTAATATAGTGGGCTTTGCTGTGTTTGTGGGGTTTTTGTTGTTTTGGTTTTAATTCTTGATGCAAGTTGACTACTTGATCAGTCCCTGTAAATTAAAAGAACAGTATAGAACATTAAATAATCATAACTAATAAATAATTGCTACGTAAGTCTGACAACTCGGAATATTCCAAGGGGGTTATTATTTTCTTTGCTGCTTTTTAGGGATTGTTTTATGAAGGGAAGGCCATTTCATCTATTTAGACTTCTTCTTCAGTACCATGAGCCTGAACTCTGCTCCTTTCTTGATACTAAGAAGATGACTCCAGACTCTTATGCACTCAACTGGGTAATAAAGTGAAAGTAGGGAAACATAATGAAAAATAAATCTCTGTTAAAATATAAGTACCTGTTGCTAGTTTATGGAAGAGTACTACAAGAGATTAGAACTGCATATATTGAAATAAATTTCATGTTTTAATAAAGTATAGGCTTTTTTTTTTTCTTTAGTTGCTTAACATAAGGTGTGAGATCTTATTAATGTCACTTTTTTATTGTACTGGTTGTTAATTCAGCCACTGATGCTAGTAGGAATAAGTAGGAATGAGAACAACTGAGATACTCAAAAACTAACACCATGGCTTCTTACTTTTTATAGTGGGCAGCTGTGCAGTTGTAGATATGGATGAACATCAGCCTAACAAGTCTTTTAAAATCACTAATAATTTTAAAAACCTCCATGCGAATAGGTATTTGACTGCCTCATACAGTGCTATGCCTTTTAGAATTTAGGCATATATATTTTACAGCTCTTCAATAATTGGCCATTTCCTTCTCACCTTAACTTCAAAACTGTGAGTTGGGGGTAGTTAGAAAGATGCTTATCTCAATCATTTATATTTTTATAAAGTTTCTGTAGTAGGAATACAACATAAAGCAGGAAAATTCTCATGTTTCAGTGCTACTTGGTATATGCAGTACAAAATGGCAATACAGTGCTTGCAGAGGTAAAGTCTGCAAATTACTAATGAAGACTTTATGACCCATGAACTCTTCTAGGTTCTTCTTTCATAACCATTGGCTTTGTAATTATTTTTTTTATTATTTTTTGTAATTCCATGCACTTTCAGTTAAAAAAATAAGACCAAAATTAATTAAACTGTGAGGCCTGTACTTGGGAGGGTTTTTTAAAATTTTGGGGTTTTTTTTGTTTTTTTTTTGTTTTTTAAGGCTGCTACCAAATTTAATATAAAAATGTGTCCAGGAAGAATTTCCATATTCTCAAAACCTGCCTTTTGCCAATCATCAGCCTTCAAAGGAGGAATTTGGTCTTTTTTTTTTTTTTTACTACTCTATATTCATATATAATTTTCTTTTAAAATACAAACT